>CAUYLG010039052.1:0-23565 GCA_963573385.1 Cacajao melanocephalus
TTGTTCTGTTTTGGCACCACTGCACTACTGGCTGGTTTGAAAATTTTAACAAATCAAGCTAAAAATAAAAAAAAAAAAAGAAAAAGAAAAAGAAAAAGTGGGCAGGTGGGGGGGAAGGGACATCTGACGATGATCCTGGGGTCCAAGGAGGATGAAAGCGGAAGCTGAAAGCCCCTGACTGCAGATATTAGGGACCTTGAAAGGATCTGAGGGTAGATTCTTAGGCCTGATGTGAGAATAAGGGATCTGTGAAAAAAGCAGCGAGAACCCGGGTTCACTTTTGAAGGCAGAGACTGGGTCTAGGGTGGGGTTGGGGAGTCGAGTCTCTTGACAGAAGGGGCTAGAAGCCAACCGGGTCTGCAAGAGCAGATGCCCGCAGCGGCTCTTTGATGGAGGATTATGTATCCAAACAGTTCCTCCCTGGTATCTGGTGCGCTGGAAGGCTCTGGGGGTTAAAAGTGTCTGATGGGGAAGATGCTGAGGCCTCTCAGGAGTAGTCTCTGAATACTGGGAGTATGAAAAAGGAGAAATTCCGTAAAAGTAGAGAAAGCATCTAAGGATAGAGTCTAGGAATTGAAGGAGTCTCTCAAGGCAGATGCTAAGAGGGGTCTCTGAGTAGAAATACGGGGCAGAAGAGTCTCTGATGGAAGATACTAGGACCAGGGTGGGGTTAGGAGACCTGAGGTGTGGTGAAGGGTCCCCGACACAAAGGCCAGGCCCAAATGGCCTTTCACAGGGTCTAGTCCCCCTGGAAGCTCTGAGCGCAGCTAGCATGTGTGTGGGACGGGGGTTCTGAAGGAAAATGCTAAAGAGGGCTCTCTTACAGAGATAAAGGGCCTATGGACCCCTTTGAGGTCTAGCTCATCTTGGAAGCCTTGATCACAAATACTGAAAAGCTAGGAGGTGTCTCAAAGGAGATTCTGGGGCAGGTCTTTAATGGCATTCAATGGTGAGGAGCTTTGGTCAGCAATGCTGATCCCCGCAAATCTCTATTGGAGACTGCGTAGAGTTCTGATCTGATATACAAGGTTCGGGACGGGATCAGGTCCCAGACTAGTGATGTTGGGCCTGAGTCTCTAAAAGCACATCCTGGGGGTCCGAACCCAAGGTCAGATTTTGGAACCAGAGGGAGCCGGGATAGCGCTGGCCGGGGAAAATCGGCCCCGCCCCAGGATCAGCTCCCCCTCCCTACTCCGCTGATTCCTGGCGCCGGAGTCACCGCGGCCCGCCCCGACAGCAGCCTGGCTCAGCGCTGGCTCAGGCCCCTCCAGGGCCTCCCCGAAACCCCTACCCCGGGCGAGGCGCAGTGAAAGACCGATTTTTTACCAATGCCGGTTCCCCGGGTCGCGCCGCCGCCAACTCCTCAAGGAGCCGAAGCCAAGCCCGGCCGCCACCCTCCTCCTTCTCCTCCTCCTCCCCGCCGCCTGGGCCGCCTAGAATCGCCGCTGCCGCCTTCTCCTCCCCCGGCCGTTGTGATTGTGGTTGTCCCCGACACCTCCTCCAGCAGAGCCGCCGACACAAGATGGCGGCCGCTGAGCCTGGGGCCGGAACAAAACCTTGGGCCCCACCCCCAGAAACCCGGATGCAAGCGGGCCTCGCCTACTCATGAATCATGCATAAAGTTCCCAGCCGGTTGCGATTCCTTCGGTTAGAAGTAGAACAGCACCACCTGGTGGCCATTGTGGCAGAAACAAAGAAAACAGGTAAAACAGAGGCCAAGCCTTACGGTATGTGAATAATGAATGAATTGTTGCAGCCAGGCTGTCACGGAAGCGAAGAAAAAGCATTAAGGCCACGCTTTCTGATTATAAGTTATGCATGAAGTTGGATGGTTGGTAGACTAACAACCGGCAACCAGAAAGCAGATGTTAAAACATGGTAGCCACACACCCCCATTCATGAATAACAATGCTCTTTCAGCGGCCCGGAAGCCAAGGAGACCAAGGCCACAACTTATTAATGAATAATGCATGAGGCCCAGTGGGTTGGAATAAAAGGGGCACGCCCGCCTATTGCTACATCTAATACACTGTAAGCACGGAAATGGGACTACGGCAGGGAAAACACACTCTCCTAGGTCCTGAATAATGAATTACGCTGCTGCAGTAGCTCAACCTGGAAACTCAGAGAGTTCAAGAAAGGTCCCACCCAAATATGAATTATGCATAAGGCGAAGAAACACTCAAGACTGCCCTGCCCAGCAAATAGGGATTATGACGCTGTAGCCAATGCAAAGTCACCACGCCTTCCTGTTCATGAATAATGAAAGATAACGCTGCAGTGCCACCAGGAAACCCAGGCGGAGCGTACTCCCTGCCCCCGCCTCCCCGCCACATGCCTCCCCGCCACATGCCTCCCCTCATTTTCCCCCTTAGGAACCAGGGCTGTCTTGGTCCAATCAAACCCTAACTCACTACATGTCTTTGGCAGGTGCCTCGGTTTCCACAACTGTAAAATGAGGATAGTAATAGAGCCCATCCACCTCACAGAGATGTGTTATGAAAATCAGATCACGCCTGTAATCCCAGCACTTTGGGAGGCTGAGGCAGGTGGATCACCTGAGGTCAAGAGTTCGAGACCAGCCTGGCCAACATGGTGAAACCCCGTCTCTACTAAAAATACAAAACTTAGCTGGGCTTGGTGGCGGGCACCTGTAATCTGAGCTACTCCGGAGGCTGAGACAGGAGAATCGCTTGAACCCAGGAGGCAGAGGTTGCAGTGAGCCAAGATCGTGCCATTGCACTCCAGCCTCGGCAACAAGAGTGAAACTCCGTCTCAAAAAAAAGAAAATCAGAGAATACGAATTATGGGATGAGCCTTAGAACAGTGCTGGCACAAGACACTGTGAAATTTTTATAATATTATATATTAGTATAAAGGTAATATGTTAAGATATGTAAATATATATTTACATTAATATAAAATTAGTTATGAGTGAGGGCATACCCAGCCACTAGAGAAACCCCCAACTTGGGCCACTGTTTCCCCATCCATAAAATAGGAATAACAACAGCAACTTACCTTGTGATGGAGTTTAAATGAAGAAATATGTACAAAGGGCTTAGACTGGTGCCTGGCACATACTAAATGCTATATTAGTAGTAGTACTATTAAATGGCGGTGGGGGGTAGGGTGGGGAGACATGATGGCATCTGGTTAAAACTACAGGTTGCGGAACTAGACCCCAGCTTGAATGCAGGCCCACCCATTCACTAATTGTGTGACCTTAGGCAAATTACTTAGCCTTTCTGTGTCCCAGTTTCCTTATCTATAAAGTGGGGTAATAATAATCTACCTCCTAGGATTGTCGTGAAGATGAAATGCGCTAAGTGGCTAAATGAGTGTAAGCTATCTTATCATTATCTTCATACGCATTATTCAGGTTCATAGAACTATTTGCCAGAGATCACATAACTGGAAAGGATAGATGGGATTTGAATCCAGAGCCTCGGCTGATTATCTGGGACTACCGGGCTATAAGAAACGAACAATGTAGGAGGCCTCATCCCTTCAACAGACGTCAGGTTTTAACCCTGGTACCTGTAAGGGAAAGCTAACCGCAGATCATGCAGATGAAGCTGCAAAAGCCACGCTCCGCGTGAATTAAGCAAGGAGCCCCTAGAAAAGTCACAGAAAATTCAAGGCGCTACTTACTTTTGCGAATTATCAATGAACTCTAGTTTGCGCGGCAGACTTCAGAACGCCCCTTCAGCACGCTGATCCGCCCCTCATGAATAATTCACAAGCCGTTACCTTTAGCGGACCAGGTGTGAAAGAGGCAAAAAACTGCCTCCCACCACAGCCCCACCTCCTTATGAATAATGAATAAAGCCGCGACCAACATAGGCCGGGTGGCGCCGGGTCCGCTCAGGAAGAGCGGGGCTCCAGCGTCCCTTCCCCAGCCTGAGCTGGGAGTCTCCTCTCCCTTAGAAACTTGTGGGGCCCCGACGTGTCCAGTCAGGCAGTCCTGAGTCTCCAGGCGCCGGGAGGACCTCATCACAGAACCAGAGGTCACAAAGGCCTGACACCTCCACAATGCCACGTCGGTCCCGATTGTTCGCACTGTCACCAGGACCCCGTCCTGAAATAAGCCCTCCTCCAGTCCCGCCTTGATTTTAGTAACCTCAAACTTTGCTTCTCCCCTTGAAGAATAACCCAAATCCTGCTCCACAGACAAGGGTGCCCATACACGGACCCTGAGAATCTCCCCAAAGCCCTCCAAACCCTGCCTCCGAGGGGTATAAGCCTGCCTCCAAGGGGTGCTCTCCCAAACAGACTCCCAAATCCCACCCCGGAGTCCCCAAACGGCACCCCCTAAGGGTCTCCTCAAAAGCAGACGCCCCCTAAATATCACCCCAGGCCCGGAGGCTCCAAATACGCCCATTAGGGGATCCCCGAAGTTGGAATTAGGGAAGCACCCTCCTCCAAATGCTGTCCAGACACTTGGGGGCACAGTGCTCTAGCTTACCCCCTGCGCCGGGCGGAAGCCTCGCCTTCCTGCCAACGATGAGCTGAAGCCACGGGGCAACGGAAGAGCAAACCACCCCCGTCGTACAAGAGAAGCCAGAGTTTGCGCGGAGCTCGGAAGCGCGGGGCCTCGGAGAGCCCCGGTTCTGGGATGTACCACAGATGCTTTGCTAAAGGGGCGTCAGTCCCTGCTCCCGCATTGCTCGTGCCCGTTTCAGACCCAGATGCCCCTACAGATTGTAGTACGGCCCAAATGCGCGCGGCATGCTGGGGGTGGTAGTTCTGTCTGGCCAGTGCCGGGTGCACGTGGTGGGCACAAGCGCCCAGAATATGGGAAAATGTAAGCTTGGGCTGTGGAATTCCGGGAGCCGTGCTCTGTGGGGTGGGAAAAGGAAGCGGAACGTGTGGGTGCCTCCACATAGCACACCCATCCTACAGATGGGGAGACTGAGATTCAGGTGGCCAAAAATGTTCATTTGACATGGGCCAGGTGCTGGAAATTCTTCCTTGACCTCATGGAGCTGACATTCCAGCAAGAGACACAGACCATAAACAAAGCAATAAGTAAAATTATAGTTTCACATACAAATCCGTATTAGAATAGATATCTGTGACTATATACAGTAATATAAATTATGTGCTGGATAACGTTTCGGTCAACGGTCCTATAACAGACAAATTTTTACTGTTATCTTTTCTATGTTTACATATGTTATCATAGTAGAGACGAGTTTTCGCCACGAACTCCTGAGCTCAGATGATACCGCCCACTTGGACTCCCAAAGTGCTGGGATTACAGGCGTGAGCCACCTCGCCCAGCAAAATTCTTTAGCCTTTTAATAAATGGAGTCTTGGCTGAGTGCGGTGGCTCACGACTATAATCCCATCACTTTGGCAGGCCGAGGTGGGATGATTGCTAGAGAACAGGAGTTCAAGACCAGCCTGGGCAACAGAGTGAGACACCCCTCCCCCCACCACCTGGTGTCTACAAGAAATCAAATAATTAGCTGGGCGTAGTAGGGTGCATTTGTGTTCCCACAGTGAGCCCTGTGGAGGCAGGAAAATAGACAAAGGAGAGGGAGAGGGAGGGCGGAAGAGAGGGTTATACTATTTTGCATTGCCTCCAGCGATGTCTGAGAGTGGCCCTTCCTTCTAGGCTTCACCGAGGGTATGGGTTTTTTTTTTTGTTTTGTTTTCTTTGAGACGGAGTCTCACTCTGTCGCCCAGGCTGGACTACAGTAGCACGATCTCAGCTTACTGCAACCTCTGCCTCCCGGGTTCAAGCGATTCTCCTGCCTCACCCTCCCAAGGAGCTAGGATTACAGGCACCACGCCCAGCTAATTTTTATATTTTTAGTAGAGACAGGGCTTCACCATGTTGGCCAGGCTGCTCTCAAACTCCTGACCTCAAGTGATCCGCCTGCCTCAGCCTCCCAAACTGTTGGGATTACAGGCGTGAGCCACCGTGCCCGGCAGGATATGACTTTTGTTTATTTATTTATTTATTTTTTTGAGATGGAGTCACCAAGGCTGGAGTGCAATGTTGCAATTTCGGCTCACTGCAACCTCCACCTCCCTGGTTCAAGCAATTCCCCTGTCTCAGCCTCCTGAGTAGCTGGGATTAAGGGTGCACACCCCCACACCTAGATAATTTTTGTTGTTTTTGTATTTTTAGTAGAGGTGGGGCTTCACCGTGTTGGCCAGCCTGGTCTCGAACTCATGACCTCAGGTAGTCCACCCGCCTTGGCCTCCCAAAGTGCTGGGATTACAGGTGTGAGCCACAGTGCCCGGACAGCTTTTTAATGGAGTTTTATTTTATTTTGATACAGGGTCTTACTCTGATGCCCAGCCTGGAGTGCAGTGTTGTGAACATGCTTCACTGCAGCCTCAACCTCTCAGGCTCAGGTGATCCTCCCACGTCAGCCTCCTGAATAGCTGGGACCACAGGCGTGTGCCTCCACACCCAGCTAATTTTTCATTTTTATTTTTGTACAGATGGGGTCTTGCCATGTTGCCCAGGCTGGTCTCAAATTTCTGGGCTCAAGCTATCCTCCCACCTTGGCCTTCCAAAGTGCTGGGATTACAGGCAAGAGCCACCGGGCCCGGCCTTTATGGAATTTTAGGAACTCTACTTTTTTGTTTGTTTGTGTTTTGAGATAGGGGTCTCGCTCTGTCACCCAGGCTGGAGTGTAGTGGCACAAACACAGATCACTGTAGCCTTGACCTCCTGGGATCAAGCAATCCTCCTGCCTCAGCCTCCTGAGTAGCTGGGACCACAGATGCACCCCACCATGGCCAGCTAATTCTTCGATTTTTTTTTTGTAGAGACCAGGTGGTGGTGGTCCTGCCTTATTTCATCCTACCAGGTGGCACATGATTTTTCACTTTGATCCCTTCATTAAGATGGTGTCTGCCAGGTTTCTCTCCTGTCAAGTTACTATTTTTCCCTTTGGAATTAATAAGTATTTAATGGGGAAGTACTTTGGGTCTATGTAAATATCTTGTCCCTCATCAAAGTTTAATCCATTAGTTTTATCATCCACAGATTTTCTAACTTCATCATTAGCTAACATTTCATTAAGGATTTTTACATCCACAGATGTAAGTGAAGTGGGCTTGAAATTTTTTCTCTTCTGGTTTTATCTCATCTGTTTCAGGGATCAAGTTAACACTAGCCTTTTTTTTTCTTTTCTTTTTTTTTTTGAGACAGTTTCACTCCTGTTGCCCAGGCTGGAGTGCAATGGTGCCATCTCAGCTCACTCCAATCTCTGCCTCCCGGGTTCAAACAATTCTCCTGCCTCAGCCTCCCGATTGTCTGGGATTACAGGCGCCCACCACCACACCCAGATAATTTTTTTGTATTTTTAGTAGAGACGGGGTTTCACCATGTTCTCCTCTAGTTGGACATTTGGGTTCTTCCCAGTTTTTGTCTATTTGGAATATAGCTGCTACGAATATACATATGCAAGTCTTTTGTTGATGTGTTTTCATGTATTTGGGGCTATATAAGAGTAGAATTGCTGGGCCATAGGGTAAGCATATTTTAACTTTATAAGAAGCAGCCAGTTTTCCAAAGTGACTGTGGCATTTTGCACTCCTGCCAGTTGAGGTATGAGAGTTCCTTGTTGTGGGATTTTGGGAGCAGTGCTCTGGGGCAGGAAGAGGGAACGGAATGTGGAGGCATCTCTGCTAAAAGACACACCCATCCTGAGACTAGAGCAGCCTCTTTTTTTCAAGACAGGGTTTCATTCTTATCACACAGGCTGGGGTACCATGGTGTGATCTCAGCTCGCTTCAACTTTCACCTCCTGGGCTCAAGCAATCCTCCCACTTCAGCTTCCTGAGTAGCTGGGATTATAGGTATGCACCACTACACCTGCTAATTTTTGTTATTTTTTTGTAGAGGTGGAGTTTCACCATGTTGCCCAGGCTGGTCCCAAACTCCTGAGCTCAAGTGATCCATCTGCCTTGGCCTCCCAGAGTGCTGGATTACAGGTGTGAATCATTGTGCCTGGCCTAATTTTTTTTACTTTGTAGAGACAGGGTCTGGCTATGTTGCCCAGGCTGGTCTTGAACTCTTGAGCTCAAGTGATCCACCTGCCTCAGCCTCCCAAAGTGCTGGGATTACAGGTGTGACTCACTGTGCTCAGGCCCAGGCCTTTGATTCCTGTTCCTTCACCCCTTTTTTCTCCCATCCCCTTCCTTCATTGGGCAATACCTGCCACCCCAGATCAGCACCATCCCACCTCCCATGAGTGGTACAGGATGATGTCACAACGTACACAATAAATGGGGGAGGAGGGGCTTTGTACCAACTGCTCTTCTAGTACCATCCCCTTTCAGAGGGCTGTGGCCCTCTGAGGCCTGGAAAAGGGCAGCCCCAGCTTCATGGTCAACTGTACCCAGAACCTCTCCTGAGAGCACACGCACATACTTGGGAATCACGGGTTGCAGTGACTAGAGGGGTGGGGCACTGTGGTAACAATGGAGAGGGTAGGCCTGAATGGTTCTCACAGGGCATCCTTGGGACCTGACCTTGTATTTGCAAGCCAAGCTGTCTCTATCTCCACCCCTCTGAGGTCATCAGCATGTTGAGGGCTCTGGGCCAACTGGTGCCTGAGAACTTGTCTTCTACTTGGAGATGCCTGAGGGCACTGTCGCCAGATCTAGGGATGGCAAAATCAGTTTAGCCTTGGGACTGCAGGCTAAGTACAGTTGGGGGGCAGCAAGGACAGGGGATGGGGGTTCCTAGTCCTAGCTCTGATCAAGGGGACTTCATGCCTGGTAGTGCTGGATTTCCTGGTATAGCATGACCTGCTGGACCCTGACAAGGGAGAGGGGCCATAACCAGGATGTTAAGAGTTGAGGTACAGGTCAGAACCCCATGTTCTAGCAGCCACTATGTTCCAGACACTGTGAATGCCACCATTGCCATCCACCTTGGCCTGATGAGGCCCCCTGTCCATCTGCTTGGGTTCCCGCATCTGTGTGTAGGCTATAAATCTGTGCCAGAGCACGAGAAAGAGGAGAGGCCGACGTGCAGACTTTTCAGCTTTTATTACAAAAAAGGACATGATTCCAGCCCAATTTTTCAACAAAAGTCACCACCTCAGTTTGATTTGATCAAGCCCTCTCTGGCTGGGGAGCGGGCTGGCAGACAGGAGCAAGGTCCTGTCCCAGCCATCCCACACTCCGTCCTCCCCTGCCCCAGGATGGACACCAACATGTGGAGAAGTTGCTCTTGAAGCTGCTCACTGGGCCTCGTTGAAGCGGGTCACCATTGTCTTGTGCAGTGTCTCCTTGTAGGACTCGGTTGAGGTGACCCCGTAGGAGCTGCCCCGGGCACCCAGGCCAGAGCCCCGCACCCGTGTTTGGGCCTGTATGAGGGAGGCAGGCTCTGTCAGGCTGGTGGGGGATGCTGCGAGGGGTGCGGGGGGGTGGGACGGGACTGCCTGAGACTCACCTCGATGGGCGTTACAATGCCCTGCTTCTTGCGGCCTAGGCCACTGCCCTCTTTCCAGCCCATGGCCTGGAGCATGCGACTGCCAATGTTGTCACTGCCCAGCCCGTCCCGAGTAGGCTGCTCGAAGTCTCTGCAGGGGCAGTGCACAGCGTGAGTGGTCGGCATGCTGGCCCCAGACCCCAGATCCCCTCACCTGGCCCAGCCACTCACACAGAAGCTGTGGATATGCCACCGTACTTTCTCCTCTTGGGCTCTGGCGGCTCGGGGATGCCATACTTCTCTCTGCGTTCAGCTGCACGGTCCCGGTACTTCATTTGCTGAAAGTTTGTATGTGTATGTGAATGCTGGGGAGCTGGTTGCTTTTCTCAGGCAACACAGGCATGGGAGGTGGGGTCCCACAGGGCACGCCATCTGGCTAACGAGGCTCAGGTCCCAAGGGTCAGGCCATCATGGGCACAAGCAGCCGGGGTAGGAGAATGGGGAAGGCTCATGGGGTTAGCACATGAGAACTTGAACTCCAGCTGCCTGAGGTGATGGGGACTTGGAAGGGACAGAGGGGAGGGGGCCCAGAGGCAGGTCACACCTCACCTCCATGTCATTCTTCTCTAGTGCTTCCAGCTCATTTTCTGACAAGTGGGCTCGCCGGTGAATCTCAAGGTTTTGCTGCAAGGGGGATGGTGAGAAGTGAAGAGGCTGAGCCTCAGTGGGCCATGCCCCAGTGTGCCCTGCCAACCCTCTGCTCAGTTACCTTGTGGAGCCCTGAGAGCTGCTGGTGCCGGATGAGTGCCTCTTTGCTGGGGAACTGACGTCGGCAGAGCAGACAGGCCAGCTTCTGCCAGTCGGTGAGCTTCTCTTCCCGCTCAGGGCCCCCACGCTCCTGCTCTTCCTCGCTGTCACTCTCCCCGCTGTAGGCTGCCACCAGCCCCCTCGGAGGGCTCTGTAGAGGGTGAGAGTGGGCAATCAGGCCTGGCCACATCAGAGGCTCCACCCCTGTCTGCCCTGGGCACTCACTGGGCGGTCGTCGCTGGCCAATTTCGGGAGATCCATGCTGGTGTGCTGTCTCTCGGCTAGTGCTCCCTGGGGTGGAGGGACATAGAAATTCAAGGACTCCACAGAGGGCCCGAAGGAAGGACGAGATTGTGGGGCAGGGTGCAGGGGGGTGGCCCCAACACACCTTCTTCTCGAGGATGGCATAGCCGGCATCTGCAGTGGCTGACTCTCGCCTCTCGTCATCTCGCAGGGAGCTGATAGGCTGGAAGCTATTTTTGAAGTTTTCTTTTTGTTTGTTGAGACTGCGCGCCCACCGTTCCATGTCCTTGGCAATCTGCGGGTGAGGGTGGAGGTGAGGTTCCCAGAACCCTCATGCCCCTGGGGCTACTAACTTCGTCTGCTGACCCACTGCCCTGCAGCCTCAAACCCGGGCTGGCTACCATACCTAGTCTGAACCACCGCAGAAGGCTTCATCTGGCCTCCGGGCTACGGCTCCTACCCACCTCTCCCAGCAGAGCACTTTTTTACAAAGTATAAGCCACTCCCGCCCCCAAATACAATGTCCTTAAAACCCTTCCTCGGCCTCCCATCGCACCAAGAATAAACCCAAACTCGCAACCACAGCCTGCAAGGCATTCTGCACCTGGCTACTCCTGACCTCATTACTGAACACACCCCATACCCCTACCCTCACTGGTCTGCAATGGTGAGGCAGCAGAAGCAGTGTGGGCAGAGTGGCGAGCACGTCTAGCACGGAGATAAGGGGAAGCTGAGGCAGAACAAGCAGAAGGTGAGGAACACAGTAGTGCAAGTTCCTATTTTCTGTCACCAGTGCCTCTTGTTAAGCCCCTCTCCAGCTGTGTTCTCTGCTACAGTTTTGTCCCTCAAAGTTCATGTGTCAGAAATTTAATCCATAATACAACAGTGTTGACAGGTGGAGCCTTTATCCCAGTGGGATGCAGTGGCTCATGCCTGTAATCCCAACACTTTGAGAGGCCGCGGCGGGTGGATCACTAGAGGTGAGGAGTTCGAGACCAGCCTGGCTAACATAGTGAAGCCCCATTTCTGGTTAAAACAAAACAAAACAAAACAAAACAAAAAAAAAAACAGAATCAGCTGGGCATAGTGGCACATGCCTGTAATCCCAGCTACTCAGGAGGCTGAGGCAGGAGAATTGCTTGAACCCGGGAGGTGGAGGTTGCAGTGAGCCGAGATCGCACCATTGCACTCCAGCCTGGGCAACAAGAGCAAAACTGTGTGTCAAAAAAGAAATTTAATCCCTAACGCAACAGTGTTGACAGGTGAGGCCTTTAAGAGGTGATTAGCTTGGCCGGGTGCAGTGGCTCACACCTGTAATCCCAGCACTTTGGGAGCTGAGGCAGGCGGATCACAAGGTCAAAAGATCGAGACCATCCTGGCCAACATGGTGAAACCCCATCTCTACTAAAAATACAAAAATTAGCTGGGCATAGTGGTGTACACCTGTAGCCCCAGCTACTTGGGAGGTGAGGAAGGAGGATCGCTTGAACCCAGGAGGCAGGCGTTGCAGTGAGCCAGGGTCACGCCACTGCACTCCAGCCTGGCAACAAAGTGAGATTCCATCTCAGGGGAAAAAAAAAAAAAAAAAAAAAAAAGAGATGAAGGTTCTGCCCTCCTGAAGAGATTACAGCTGTTGTGTTTTGTTGTTTTTAATTGTATGGATTTATGGAGTAACAAGTGCTTTTGTTACATGCACAGCTTGTATACTGTTGAAGTCAGGGCTTTCAGAGCATCCATCAGCTGAATAATGTACATTGTACTTATTAAGTAATTTCTCATCCTTCACCCCCTCCCACCTCCTCCACCTTTTGAGTCTCCATTTAACGCCATCACTGAGAGTGGGTTCCTGATGAAAAGGGGGAGTTTGGCCCAGTTTTCTCTTGGTCTCATGCACGCTCTCTTGCCCTTTGCCATGATGTTACGCAGCAAGAGGCTCTCACCCTGCCTACAGAACTGCAAGCCACATCAATCTCTTTTCCTTATAAATTACCCACAGTCCGTGGTATTGTTAGAGCAGCAAATGAAGACATTTCCCTTCCCCTGACACATACCCAGACAGTCACATTTGTTGTGCATTTCCATTTTATCATTTAAAAATGCATAGGAATGTTTATATGTGTCTAATTTTAATTTATATGCATGATACGGTGCCACATTCTATATTTCCACGTTCCCCTCAGCACAGAACCATTTTTAGAATTCACTAGGTTGCTGAGGGAACACTTAGTGCTTGCTTGTAAATGCTACGCTCAGAGTGTCATACCTTTCTCCACAGAAAGACACTGAGGTGCCCTCATCTGCCCAGTCCCCCAAAACACTGCAGGGCTTTTTTCCTGCCCACCCCGTTATGGGCCTGTGAGAATTTCTCTGGCGTATATATACATCTACCAGCAGCATGTGAGGGTCCCCACCATGGGAAAGAAACATGACAGGGCTCACTCGGATGGCACAAGCCACTTCCTGGAGTTGCGCAACCCTGCCACGCACTGAGAAGACTGCTCTAGCTCAAGGCCATTCAGCAAAGAGCAGAGCTGGAACAGGAGCATGGTATGCTAAGCAGTCACGGCCCACGTCCACACCCACCCACCATCTCCCCTGGCAAGAGAGGCCCAGAGCTGACAGATTGCCGTCGCTGAAGACACCACACGGCCAGCCTGTGACTGCTGGACCTTGGTGTTCACCTGTTGGGCTGTCTTGGTCTTGTGCTTCTCCTTCTTCTCTTTGCCCTCCTTCGAGGGTGCCCCTGTCTCCTTATGCCCATCGGCCGACTGCTCCAGGGCGGGAACATAGGTCCGCCTCTCCCCATCCCAGTACAGGTACTGCTGGCTCTGAGCATTATAGTAATACTGAGGGAGGAGGAAGGAAGAGGGGACGTGAGGGAAGACCTTGTGAAGGGGACCTGCAGGGCCAGCTGCCCACAACTCGACCTGACCCGACCCCATCCCTCCCGGGGCTGCCCTATTACCTGGGAGTTGGGGTCATAGTAGAGGCCGGTCTGCGGATCATAGTAGTAGCCAGAGGTCTCATCGTACTGGTAGGTGGAGACATCAGGAACAGCTAGGGGGTAAGGGGAGCGGGGTTACACTCTTCCCTGCTTTATTAAGAACTCCCACCCCTACCCACAGGCTGTGGCTACTCACGGTACTGGCTGTAGGATTCCTGGGCAGTGGGGCTGGTGGCCGGTGGGAGAGCAGAGCTGGGATGGGTGGGGCTCTGGAGCTCAGATTTGAGCACGGCGGGTGACATGATGGTATACGACTGGTCATGGGGCCAGACACGAGAACGGGGCTCAGTGTCTGCCCATGCCACTCCTGCAGCCTGCCTGCCTCCCCAGGATACATACCCACAGGGCTCACTCACCTGGCTGTTGGCAGCAGTGCCCTGGCTGCTGCTCGCCTCAGCTGATTGTTGGTAGATGCCAGAAGCAGCACCAGGCTGGGCTCGAGAGAAAGCCTGCAGCGATAGGGAGTCAGCCCCAGGCTCTAGGGAGGCCTCGGGACCTGTAAGGAGGGACAGGGCAGGGAGAATGCCTGTGAATGGCGGGGCCTGGGACTCTATGCCTGCTGGCCCCCACCACAGCTGCAGAGAGAGATGCTGGGGCTCACCTGCTCCGGTGGGGTCCCCTTTGGTTCCAGTGATGCCAGGGCCCTTGGTGCCCTTAAGGTAGCCATGGGCATAGAGGGAAGACTCTGTGCCCTGGCTGTTGCCATAACCCTCATCCTGTTGGTAGTAGCTGTAGTCGACCGGTGGCTCCTCAGAGGTGGCCCAGGCACCCTCCCCACCTTGGGAGGCCTGAAGGGCAGGTGGTACGGGTTCATTAGAACAGGAGGGTATGGGTATGGAGGGTGAGGAACCTGCTAGAAGCATCTGTCCCACACGTAGGGCTAGTGTTTCTATCTGACAGAAAAGCATGCAGCCTTAAAACAAGTGAAAAGCGAGGATTGCCTGGCCACAAGAGAACAAACAGGCCAGGGGCAAACATAAAACAGAAAAACAGACGAACGCCAAAATGTTCCAGGGCTGATTCTGCTGTGTGTGGTGTGTGTGTGTTGGGTGTCAGGCCAAGGAAGACACCATCTTCTCACTTCTTTATTCTCTTCTCCCAATTTTCTCTCAACCACTTACATATGATTTTAATTCAGGAACATTAATGTATATCAGATATATATATATACACACATTACATATAAGGATATGTGTAATATACTGTATCAATTCAGGACAATAAAAACCCCACCAAACAGAACAGAATGCCAGGCACAATGGTGTCGTACATGAGGGTGTGGGAAGCAACTGGGAAGAAAGCTGCAGTGCTGATGAAGGGGAATGTCCCAGGGAGTCTAGAGAGCCAGGAGCAAAGTAGAATGGCCATGCCGGCTACTGGAGAGGGTTTTGCATCCACAGATAGCAAGCCAGCCTTTCAGCTTCAGAGAGGGTACAGGAGGGTTGAGAAAGCCCAGGTCTCAGGATGCTGGGAGGCACAAGGGGTCTGAGTACCTGTGAGATGGCCCACTGGGCCGCAGCAATGGCAGTGCTGGCCACAGAGGCAGCACTGATGCGACTGCCTTCGTTGGAGGCCATGTCCCTGAGGAGGATGTCAGAGACTGGGAGTGAGATGGGAGGCCTCAGGCGGTGGGGGGAGGTGGGGGGTGGGGAGGAGAAGGGTGGGAAGGGACACGGTGGGGCCCTAACCTCTTAGAACCCTTGGCAAACTCAACATTGATGGTCTTGCCGTCGATGGTGAGTGGTGGGTGCAGGGCCTGCAGGATCTGCAGCAGCTGGGCTGCCTCCTGTGGGAGGAGGGGAGGCAGGGACCTAAGGGTCAGGCCCGGGGAGACCCCCGGCTCCATTGCCCAGTTTCCAGGCTGGGGGCCGCGGTGGGAGGCTGGGGAAAGGGACCCTCCTCCCCACCCTGGGGGCCGGGACCCTGGCTGCCCGGCCCCCAACTGTGCCGCCCTCACCACGATGGTGGAGAGCTGGATGAAGGCGAAGCCACGGTTCAGCTGGGTCTGCTTGTCCTTGATGACACGCACGTTGGAGGAGGACAGCACCGCATAGGGTGCCAGGGCCCCGAGGATGGAATCCATGGTGCTGTGTGGGTTCAGGTTGCGCAAAATGATGGCTGTGGGAAGTGGCCCGGTGTTAGAGGACGCCCCAGCACTCTCGCCAGCCCCGCCCTTCAATGCCCCCACTGCATCCTTTCCTCTGCCCCTGTGCCTCTGCACCTGCCACTTCCCTCACTGCTTCTTCTCTGCTTGGTGGTCCAGGTGCCAGCCTGGCTGCCCGTCTGCTGAGAACCTTCCTGACACACCCCCAAAGTCGGGTGGGGTGTTGCCACTCCCCCTGCTCTCCCCGCGTCACATGTTTACCCCCCCACCAGCTGGACTCCATGAGGACGAGGTCCTACTCACTGCCGTCCTTTGGTCTTGGTGAGCCCAGCCCAGACACCCTAGGGTACAGAGGAAGGAGGAGGGAACAACTGACTCACTGTCGTTGGCGTTTTCTGAGCTTGGCTCTGAGCCCTGTGACAGGGATTGGGAGGCCAGGACTCCCTGGGCCTGGTAGGGCTGCGGCAGGGGAAGCAGGCCCTGGCTCAGCTCCCGGCCACCCAGCGGCAGTGTCTGCTGATCCAACCTCGTGCCGAGGGGCAGCTTCTGCTCTGCTTCTGTCGGGACAGTGGGAGACAGGCTTGCGGTAGGTGGGAGGCTCCATGACTGGTCACCCTCCTCCCCATACCAAGCCCTGAGCCAGGCCCCTCACCCTTCCCTTCCCCTCAACGCCCCCGTCCTGGGGGCTGGAGGAGGTAGGTGGCCCTCACCTGACTTGGGCACGCCACATTTGAAGCACTTCTCTCGGCGTTTGAAGTTCTGGACGCCACACTGTGAGGCACAGGCCAGGCCGTAAGAGGCAGCAGGGATTTCCGTTGCACCCTCCAGAGATTTCCCAGGGACCCCACAGTGCCACAGGAAGAAAGGTCCCGAGGCAAGGGGTGGCAGGTACCTTCTGAACCTTCTGATGTGGTTCTCAGTACTGTGCATCTTCCCTTTCCAGACCCTCTTATTTGTCCTCCATGCCAACTCGCTCAGCTCAGGAATGAATAACTCCTCCACTTGTTACAATGACTGCCTCCTCTCCTTCCTTTGCCTTCTTAAGGTCACCAACTCCCAGGATTGTTCCCCGCCCCCTTATCCAATCCCTTTAGTAGGTTCCTCTTCCTGAAACTTGCTGCTCTAATCAGAAACCTTCAGTGTTTCAGCCCTAGAAGTCAGTAGCCTCTGGCCACACCAGCACCCCTCCTCTTAGCTCTAGGACTGGGTTGGATCCTGCTGCACTTGAGAAATTTTCCTTGAATGTTCCAGCATCCGAAGACCCTGCTTCTACCACACTCCACCTCTGTTCCAGACCCAGGTACTTAGCACTACTCTTGGGCCAGACCCTGCTGCTCGTGGCCAGAACATGGTCTCTGCCCTCATGGCCTAACAGCAGGAGGGCAGATGCAGCATGAAGAGGGGCAGGTTGGTCTGTGTGAACCACCCAGCAGGAGCTGGGGGAGGGAAATGGGCTGGGGGTGGGGTGCCATTTACTCAGCAGGGACGGACCCTGCACAGAAGCAGGGAGGTTTGACCTGGGATGCCCAGAAGTTTCGTTTTGTTTAGCCTTGCTGGGGAGGGATTGTTATCAGATGGAGCAATGGACTTTCCAAAACTGGTGTGGGAGAGTAAGGGGAGAAGCAAAAGCTGAGGCCGGGGAAAGAAGCCAGTTAGGCAATGGAGGATGTTATGCTTAAGCTGAGTTGGCGGTGGTTAAGCAGAGGACAAGGGCTATGGAGGGGGTCAGAGGTGGTTTTGAGGAATGTTCCAGGTGAGGGAGTGGGAGAAAGAGGACAAGAGCGTGGCATACCAGAGTGGGCTCCACAGCGAGTGGATGAGAGTGTGACAATTGGCGGGAATGGCGAGGGAGGGAAGATGGCGTTTCTGTGATGGAACTGACAGGACCTGGTGGCCAACAGGATGCAAGGGAGGGGAAGGAGTTCAAGAGAATTCCCTGGTTTTGGGCTGGGTGTGGTGGCTCATGCCTGTAATCCCAGCACTTTGGGAGGCCAAGGTGGGAGGATCACTTGAGCTCAGGAGTTCAAGACCAGCCTGGGAAACACAGTGAAACCCTGTTTCTACTAAAAAAAAAAAAAAAAAATAGTGGGCATGGTGGCATGCACCTGGGGTCCCAGCTTCTCAGGAGGCTAATGGCTTGAGCCCTGGAGACGGAGGTTGCAGTGAGCCCAGATCGCTGCACTCCAGCCTGGGCAAGAGATCTTGTTTCAAGAAAAAAAAAAAAAAGAATTCCCTGGTTTCAAGGATATCTGGAAATACAGGAAGGAGTTCCACTGTCACTTTGTCTTTCTCTCTCTAGAAATGTTGAGCACCAATCCTCTGATAGGACTTTCTTTTTTTTTTTTTTAAAACAGATGCCACTCTCCCTGACTAGGCAGAGTACTTCTTGGGGAGAGGGTTGGGGCCCTACAAACTGTGGAACCACAAAACTGGCCCCAGGGCAGACCTGAAGCCACTGCGGCATCCAAGTCCCTGTGATCAGGAGCAAGGCACAGGGCACAGCTAAAGGCTCACCCACGGTTCCACCTCTCTGAGCCTCAGCTTCCCCTCAGGGAAGGTAAAGGTGACTACAAAACCGTAGCCCCCAATTTCAGGTTTGACATGGCCTGGTCAGAGTGGCCTTCAGGCTTGAGCTACCTGATAAGGGCTCTCAGAACGCTCTGTGCTTTTCTTTCATTATTACAGTTAACACTTAGGCTGTGTTAACTGCAGGCCAGGTGCTGTTCTGAGTGTTACCCTCTCATTAACACAGCTGAATCCACCAACCACGTGTGTGTGTGTGTGTGTGTGTGTGTGTGTGTGTGTGTGAGATGGAGTCTCGCTCTGTCGCCCAGGCTGGAGTGCAATGGTGTGATCTCAGCTGACTGAACCTCCGCCTCCCGGGTTCAAGGGATTCTCCTGCCTCAAGCCTCCTGAGTAGCTGGGACTACAAGCACCTGCCACCACGCCCAGCTGATTTATATATATATATATTTTTTTTAGTAAAGATGGGGTTTCACCATATTGGCCAGGCTGGTCCCGAACTCCTGACCTTGTGATCTGCCCACGTTAGCCTCCCAAAGTGCTGGAATTACAGGCATGAGCCACCATGCCGGCCTACCCAACCACCTTTTGGGAGAGGTGTCATTAATATTCACATTTTAGAGATGGGGAAAGTGAGGCAAATAGAGGCTAAGCACCTTGGCCAAAATCAAGGCCGATATGGAATAGACTCAGCCAGTCTGGCTCTGAAGCCCACATTCTCCACACCACTATTTCAAGCCTATGTTGTCACTAATTCATCATCCATGTATACATTTCCTTAAAGTCTACTGAAACTCCAGGCAAGACTGCATTTTAGGAGGACAGAGCCTGCACCAACTGAACGCTCACTACACATTTATGTATGGCTGGCTAGGAATGGTGACGACCCAAGCTGAGTGAGCAAGGGATAGATAATGAGAGAGAGAGAGAGAGAGGGAGAGAGAGAGAGAGGGAGGGAGAGGGGGGGGAGAGAGAGAGAGAGACACGGAGGAAGGGAGAGAGGGAGACACGGAGGGAAGGAGGGAGGAAAGGAGGGAGGGAGGGAAGGAGGGAGGGAGGGAAGGGGAGAGAGATAAAGGGAGAGAGAAAGAGGGGAAGAGGAAGGGAGGGATCGCCGCCGCTGCTGTTGCTGTCTCTGTCCATGACCACTACTGCCCACCGCCCCTGTACCTTATTGCACAGCCAGTCCTCATTGATCTTGGGTTTGGGGTCGCTGTAGTGCATGGACACCTTCTGGCCCAGGATGCTGAGGGAGTGCTGTGGGAAAAAGCAGAGCACAGTGAGGCCCAGGCAGCAGTGCCCCACGCACCGTTTCAGCACAGGAGAAGAGAGTGAGCGAGCCCTTCAGCTGGATGGATGAGGGACAGGGAATGGAGGGAGGTCGGAGAGCGGATGGAGGGAAGAAGGGAGGTAGGGAGGGAAAGCGCCACAGCTCTTGGGCGCAGCTGTTCGCTGCTCTGCCAGGCACACGCACGCACACATGTGAACACACACCACCAGGCGCACAGTGTTCGGCTGACCGATGCTTGCCGGACAGTGGGGAGAACCCCCCCACTCGGCCCTGACTCTGCCAGGCCACACCCAGGGCCAGGACTACACAGGCTACACTTGGGGGGTGAGGGGAGACAGGGAGGGGAAGGGAGAGGGCAGAGAAAGAGAAAGAGAGCGCAGGCGCGCTAGTGCTGGAGAAGGGGAAAAAGAAAGAGCCATATCGAACAGATGGAAGTTCTTGCCGTGAGGCCGTCTTCCCATGGATAGCTGGGTCCTGGGCCCATGGCACTAGCCTACCAATCCCGCGGAGATGGCCCCAGGGCTGCCTCTGCCGGGATTCCCCGTTCCACCACCTCTGCCCCTTCCTCCCCTGAAATTTCTCTCCAGTTCCCTACACCAGGGATATGGGCAGGGATGGGTGACCAGGCAGATCTTTGGGTCTCGGAGGTCCCAAAGCTGCTGGGTTGGGATCCCGTGCCAGGCTAGGGGAGAGGCTCCCCCCAGGGCTGACTGTGCACGGGTCCTTGCCGAGACGATGGAGCTGCCTGAGGTGGTACCTCTTGTGGGTGTGGAGATGTGATGGGAAGGGTAGGGCGGCGAAGTGAGGCCAGGATGTCGATAAAACTATCATTCACGACAGGAACTTGAGATCAACAAGCAGTGCTGTCCCCTTGCATGAAAATCAAAGGGCCAAATTCACATGCAGGGAGAGGGCTGATAAAATCAGTCTTGCCAGTGACTGTGCCAACAGCTAAGCTCCTCACTGACAGGACTTCCAGTGGTCCTGAGGGTGGAATGAAGTCCTGGCTCTAGCTAACCCCAGAGCAAGGTGCCCGCCCCCCGCCACCGGGAAGTGGGAAGCTAGGTGAAAGAACCCACCCTGGCAGCTCTTTCTCTGAATGCTCAGCTGGGAGAGGTGAAGGGGCAGCGCTAGTGCCTGGCCATAGGAAGGGGCCAGTGGTGAGTGTGGGCTCTGGATGGGAAGCCCAGTGGGGTAGCGAGAGATGGGAAGAGGAGATAGTGAGGGTCAGGAAGGGGAGAGAGGGGGCAGGGGGGATGGGACACAGGGCCACAGGGCAGGGAACTGTGTCCGTAAGAATCAGGCGATGGGGAGCGCTCGATTACAAAGTAGTATTTGTTTGGGAGGGGGTTCAAGTGCGGCAAAGCAACCTGATTGGCTTCCATCCATCGTGTAGCGTCCTGCAAGTGACTAAACTCGACGAAGGCGAAGCCCCGGCTCTGACCTGGAGACAGCATTCAGATACAGACGCAGTGGGTTAGTCAACAGCTTTGGACACACGGCGTTCCCGGGGGCGGGACCCGAGGGGAGAGGATGGGGGCAGAGAGGGAAAGGGGAAGAGGAGAAAGGAAGAAAGAAAAGGAGGCAATCAGAGAGAGAAAGACTAGGGGGTGTGGGAGGCAAGGTAGATGGCCAGGTGGGGCAGGGAAGGGGGAGGGAAAAAACAGAGGCCAGAGGTCGGTAGGGGGAGAGACACACACACCAACTGGGAAGAGAGAGAGATGGGGCTCAGATAGACCTGCCCAGCCAGCCTGGGGTGACAGAGACGGAGAGAAGGAGCCGGAAGGGAAAGAATACAAGGAGAGATCTGCCTCCAGAGAAGGAGGGAGGGGGCAGTGGGCAGGCTGCTGGCTCCACATGAGCCACAGTACATAACTCCAGGACGGCCCCGGCATGAGGCCAGGAGTGCCCAGGAGGGGTCCTGTAACAGGTGTTGAATCACAGGAACAAAGAGAAGCCAGACCAGGCTGCTCTGCGAGGCTAGGAAAGCTCTCAGACCATCGGGAACCAGGGGCGGTTTAGGGACACGACCTCATCTCAGTCTCACTGCAGTGCAGGGGGGGCAGGCCTCGCTAGGGAGCCACCTCAGGGCCACAGTGTGGAGACTACAGCCACAAACAGTCCAGGTTCTCCTGGACAAAAGGAGAATGGAGGCCAGAATTGGCCAGGAGGACCTTAGAGTAAGAATCAGTGGGTGCCTGGGAGAAGTGCCCATGGCCATTGAGAGGGCTGCACCTGGAACACCTCCTTGGGGAGAGAGACCCGGAAGCTGTCTGTGTGTGGTACAGATGGAGTGATGCAGAGCAAGACCTACATGCAACCAAGAGAGACTCCAGGCTTGGGAAAGGGATTCAGGGTTGAGGCCTCAGGAGAGCATGTCCTTAGAGGCAGATACACAAGGAAGGTTTGGGGGGCATGCTTAATGTTCAAAAGAATAACCGTTAGGATGCATAGGAGGATGGAATGAATAATATAATCGGGGGGCAGAAAGACACAGAGAGAGAGAAATGGAGGTATGGGGAGGAGAGAGACTGAGAGATGGAGAGAGAAGCCCAGGCAGAGTGACGCCCCACTGTGCCTGCCTTGGGGAGCCTGGGCAGAGGTCCTGCAGAGACAACTCCCCCCACCACCACCCTGCTAACCTCAGGCCAGCTCCGAGCAGCCTGCAAGAGGGAGGGAGGGAACAGGCGAGGCCAGGAAGTCCTGGCTGTTCCTTGGGATGTGCCCTTGGATAAGAGCCATCCCCCGCTTCCCCCCTTGGGACAAAGGTGGGACCACATCAGACCTACTTTCTGGTCAGAGGCTGTTACCAAAAAATGTGGGGGAGAGTGAGGGGCAGAGGAAGGAGAAGAAAGGAGAGGGAAGGGAGTATGGGAAGGGGTTACCATCTCAGATACTCAGAGTCCCAGAGAGGAGGTGCCCGGGAGCCTGGCCCTGGCCCTGACCCCAGGGAGTGCCCAGCTCAGCTCAGAGCTGCATCCCCGCCCCAACAGCCCCACTAAAGAGGCTTCTGGCTGGCGCTGTGAGGAGAGTGTGGGGAGGGGGAGAGAAGAAAGGGCACCCCCCACGCTGCCCGATCCCAGCTGTGGCAGGAAGGTGGTGGAGGGAGGGGGAGAAGGCAGAGGCAAGAGGGAGATTCAGAGGCTGAGGCTGGCCACTGGAAGGGGAGGGCACTGGGAACAAAAGCTCACCTGAGGATTTGTTCCGCATCAGCCGAACCTCCCGTGCTTGCACGCCATGGGACTGCAGCTGGCCACGGATCTGTACAGGGAGATACAGAGTGGGGCAGGCTCAGCACAGTGGGGCTGCCGGGTACCTGAGGCTGGCTGGAGGCCTCCAGATCCCAAGGGGTCACTGGTGATGTACACACACTGTCTCCTCTGTCTCTTCAGAAGCTTTTCTCTGAGTGACAACAGCCCCAGGCCCACGCCAGTACAGTCTTGACTTTCAGCCCCAACTTGCAGAAAGACTTGCAGAAAGTGAATCAAATGAAGAAATGGGCACAGAGCAAGGTAAAGCATGGCAGCAGGACGACTCTCAGGGGCACAGAGAACAAGAGAGCAGGTGAGCCAGCCACTCAAGAACGGTGGGCAGGGTGATCTGACAAAGAGCTCGGTGGCAGCCATGAAGTAAGGAAACCTGGGATGCAGTTCTTGCCCTTTTCAAGGGGATAACCCGCACTCCCGCCCCTGCCCCCCTGACCTGCAGCCTGCATCAAAAGAGATCCATGACATTAACACCAAACTGGGGAGGACAGAAGTCTGAGCAAATCCCAGCCATATACCCTAGACCATGACTGCAGCAGTAACTTACGGCGGAGACAAAAAGCAAAAAGATGTATTCGTGGGGATTGGAAAGCTTCCTGGATGGAGTAGGCCACAGGGACACTGCAGAGGCAATTCAGGATTCAAACCAGGAGAGGCAGGGTCTCTAGACCAGTGCGGCCTCTCACAGAGGACTGGGAGCCTATGCCAACCATTCTTGGGAAGGAGTCTTCATGTCTCTGGGCCTCAGTTTCCCCACCAGGGTAAACAACAGACAAGAGATTAGCCCCCCCCCCCCCACACACACGCACACACACACACACACACACAAGGAAATGGGACAACACACAGAAGTGCGTATCAGGACTCCAGACTTAGGGGAGGCTGAGGAAGCAGCTGCAGACAGTGGGCTCTGGGGGC
>CAUYLG010039053.1:0-30722 GCA_963573385.1 Cacajao melanocephalus
GGCTGTTTTTGTTTTTTTGGCACTGCACTCCCCCCTGGGTAAACCAGCCGGGGAAAAATCCGTACCAAGATTAAAAAAAAAAAAAAAAAAAAAAAAAAAAAAAAAAAAAGACAGTAGTTAGGCATAATCAAAATATACTCTGAAGTTCTTGGTTTTTGTTTTATTAGTGAGAAGAAAGAAAACATAACTTGGATGGAATTTTATCTCATCTTATTGACAGGCAGTAAGAAGGGAGATCTCTGATAAAAAGAAAATATATTAAATAGAGTAAGAAGGATATTTTTATTGTATAGATGAGAATATGTTAGGGAGAAGATTAATATCACAGACAGGGAATGGCAGAGGAAACTAGACATCCCTTCCTTGCCTCCACTTCCATGTAAAGAAACCACAGGGCGAGGTTTAAAAGAGCAGGATTACAGACATAATCTGTAATGGGGCAATTTAGGGCTTTTCTCCTGAGGTTTCTTATACATTCCAAAGGAATGGAAAAGGAACACGAAATATTTACAGACTGCTATCACGTCACAGAAAAGAGAGACAAAGAACATCCAATTTGCTTCTAGGCTGTCCAACTCAGATCATCAAAGGAGTAAAAAATGATGTCATTTAAGTGAGAACTTCTGGCCAGATATAAAGATTGTGCTTATTCACACATTTTCCTTGTGCTATAGGAACCTGAACACGTGGATGGTGTGCAAGAGGGAAAGAAACTTTACAATTACTTGATGTTGTGAGAAAAACATGGAGTCAGGACCAAGAACTTCACTACTGATGTGATGATGAGTAAGCCTGCTAATACTTTTAATGTTCAGCTACCAAACATGTAAAATGAAAAATGCCTCTCCTCCTTACGGCATGAATCATTATGTGCAACAAACATAAGCAAAGCTTCTATGGCTAAAAGAAGAAGGTATGATAAAGAGAAAATAATAAATTGATTCTGATCATAAATAAAAAATCAAATTTCAAATTTGTTTTTATAAAATAAATTGAAACAGAATAGGGACATAGTTGTAGCATTTAGAAATAAATTAGCTGAGAATATACTATTTTTAAAAACTGTAATAAATAAATGCACACTGAATACAAATCAACTATCCTTAAAAAACAAAATTTTAATGCTAGAAGGCAGATCATCTCGTTTAAGATATAAATGTAAAATTCTTAACAAAAACCCTGTTATTCAAGCAGAACACATAAACAGCTGCTCTTGTTAAAATAAACCTGAGGGTGGGCTTGCTTTCTCTCTCCTTTCATGGCTCCAGAAAACTTCTACAGGAGTTCTTCTACGGAACAGTTTTAAAACCACAGAATGAGTACTACCACCAATTTCTAAAAAATGAGGAGAATATGGTCAAGAGGTAAAGTTCTTCAAAGGCAACCAGAGTCAGGACTAGAACCCAACTCTCTTGATTTAGTCTAATATTCTTTAGTCTAATAGTCCAGTATTTGCTCTATGAGTTACTTCTATTTTTTTTTTAAGAAGAAAATATGAAGTTCTTTTGTTTTATTTTGATTTTGTAAATACTTCTTTCAAATCTCCTTCTGGCTCAAGATCACTCAACTGTAATCTTTCTGTAAACAAGTAATTGATAATATAGGTGAGATCAAGTAAGTTAAAAAAAAGTCAGTCACCCCGAATTCATTCTGTTCAGGATTAAGTTAAGGTAACATGTGTAGGGGAAGGTGTTCGGACTACAAGCTGTGGTGCTGGGAGAGCCTCAGTATCCTTGCAATTGCCTGAAAACTTCAAGATAAAATATTTCCAGGGGGCATCATGGAAGTTTAACAGAATGTGTTAGACTTGAACATTCAACAGCTTGCTCAACTAAATGTGGGAAATTTGTAAAATGGAACCTCAATAAATAAACAAACAACGATTTTTAATTTAAGAACCCATAAAAAAAGTTAACGATTCTCATTCAGATTTCTTATCAAAAGTCAATGTGAAATATAACTAATTTATCGCAAGCAACTTTATCAGAAACTGTTCATTACCTCTTCCCTCACACAAAAAAAAAACAAACTGCTTTTACGTGCGCTTTCAACAATATTAAAAACATAAGCATATCAAATTTTTTTGTACCACATATAACACTTTACATGAACCTTCAAATATTAATGCTTGGATCCTGAATTCTTTATAAAGCCGTTTATAAGAAGTAAATATCTTCACGACAGCCAAGTGGGAGAAAAAGATTTCGAAGTTCGTCTCTTAAGTCACTACGTGGAATGCAAAGGGACTCAACTGCAGCTATGTGTCTTTATTTTTAATGGCGCGATCCTAAAAACATCTTTAGGAGTTTAGGTTTGCTTCACTGCCTTTTCCTAAATTCAGAGACTTTGATTTGCCTCTTCCAGGAAGACAGGAAGCCAATAAACAAGGGAAAAAAGCAAACGGCGACAATTACAAGGTCGTGAAACTCCACGACCTCCCAGCTGAAAACAAGACCTCAGGTTTGCACTACGGCTCTCTAGGGCAGACACTGACCTTAGGAGTCTGCGGAACGCCCACGCTCCACGTAACTTTCTCTGAAACATTCTCTGGAAAGCTTGTCTTTTCCTAGCCGAATCCGGATTACCAAGGCTTCCGGAACTCGCGGGCTTCCGGAGCGACGCAGAAGCCGGAAGTGGCTGGAAAAAAAAATAAAAAGTTACACCAACTGAAACTGCGCTTTAGCGCTGCGGAAGGCTAGAGATGGCCAAACAATCCCGAACGCAGACAAGCCGAAGAGCCGAAGGGCCGAGAAGCCGAGGCGGACACCCGCGCGCGGTGATTGGTCGGTTGCCAGAAGGAAATCTGTCTCTGATTGGCAGGAGAGTCACGAACCGGTCAGGCCCGGGTCACGGGCCGCAAGTGAAGAGGCTACAAGTGTCAAGGGGCCAAGGGGAAGCTGGGGCTTGTGAGGGCAGGGTTTTCTCTGCCTGCGGACGCCGCCAGGGGCCTCCGGCAAGCGCCGCCGAGTGGCGGCCAGAAGCCTCCGCACCTCTGGGGTTCCTTATTCGCTGTAGGAGGAGGACTGGCTGAGGGATGGCCTGGTTGGGAGGGAGCCCTCGGACAGGTGGCTGCGTCGGGCCTGGGGCACTTGCGCGGCGGTTGGAGACCTACCGGTCCTCAGGGCCTGTGTGCACAGAGAGGAGGGTAGCTTGTTGATCTCTGCACGCTCAGGAAGGCAGGTGGCTGGCCCGTCAGTTATCTGCCCTGCAAAGCGCTCCCTGAAGACCCCGTAGAGCAGACCGGACGCGCTTTCGCCTTCCGGGCAGCGCGCGCCTGGCCTCAGGTTTCCCGCCCCCAGAGGCCGTCAGATCTCCCCGGTAACGCTTAGGAACTCGAGCAGCCAGGTCTCCGACCCCTGGGAAATGGAGGCAGAGTTTCTGGAAGTGGGGTCTGAGGGAAGAGTGCTCACCAGGCAGTGACGTGTAGCCGGCGTTGAGGATCGCCACTGCCTTTTCGTTCTGAGGTATGGATGGCAGTGTCTCTCTGGAGAGTTCTAAGGTTTGAATGAAGGCAGGATCTTCAAGATTCCAGCACAGAGTAGGGTTTAAGACCTTCTTAGTTATTGCCCCCAGTCTCGACTCCCTGTCTGTCCAAGGAGCACTCAGCTTCTATAAAAGCTCTGTTAGACTTTCGAGGGAGAGCTTATCTTGTAGAAACGGTGTTATTAGAAAAGCGGTTTTTTTTTTTTTGCTTGTATTTTTATTTCAGAAACTACCCGTGGAGCAGACTTGCTAAACTCATCATATGAAATATTATGGCCAGATAAAAGAAAATTTACTAATGAACTCTAATGTTATCCAAATTGTGCAACAATGTTACAAATGAGATAAGAGTAGAAGCTGTAAGTTGATAGGGTGTGTAGCTCACAGGGGTTTGGGAGTGGATTTTCTAGAGCTGCAGCTGTCCAATATAGTAGTCACTGGCCACCTGAAAAGTGGCTAGTCTGAACTGAGTTTTGCTCTAACTGTAGAACATGCACCAGATTTCTAAAGCATGGTCTGAAAAGAAAATGTAAAATATTTTATTAATTTTTTATGATTACATGTCAAAATGAGAATGTTTTGGAAAGTTTTAAATTATATATATGGTTTCCATTATATTTCTAATAGATACTGCAGTTCTAGAGAGTAAGAAAATCTCGTTGAAGAGGAGTACACCTTTCATTTAGCAATTGTGAAGAACAGCAACCACGCTGTACCTCTCAGGTAGCCTACAGATGTACTGTGCTTCACTTGATTTTTGAGGGGAGGAGGGGAAGTACACACAAAGACTTGACATAAAGCACATTTTCAGAAAACAAGTTCTGGTTCATAGAACCTTATGTAGGTTATGTGAACATCACACAGTATCAAATGAAAATAATAAAGGTATCAAGAAACTTGAAACATGTTTAATGAATCTCAAGAATGTGGGGAAACGTATAACACTTAAAATTCTGTTGAAAATGTTTAAAATCAATTCTAGATTTTAATGTTTAACCTGTAGATACGGTATACCTTGTTAGTTTTCCCATGAGCTAGTGAGCTGAGGTTCCAGGGAAGCCTTATTTGCAGTTTCTTATACTTCAGAGACATATTTATTTTTCATTCATTTATTTAACAAAAGCTTGCTTAGTCCAGGGAGTTTTGCTAGGTAGTGTTGATAAAAATGTGAAGACAGAAAACAGACATGGCCCTTACTCTCTGAGAGCTAATTCATATTAATTCAGAGACATTGAATAAGTAAATAATAACTGCAGCATGGAATATTTTGCTTCTTAGTAAGTGCTTACCTCTGTAAATGCAAAACATGAGTTATTTTAAACCTAGAATTTATATATTTCTAGTGACATGTTAAGAGTCTTTATTAGTGGCCAGGAACGGTGGCTCACGCCTGTAATTCCAGCACTTTGGGAGGCTGAAGTGGGCAGATTATGAGGTCAGGAGATCGAGACTATCCTGGCCAACATGGTGAAAGTCCATCTCTACTAAAAAAAGAAATACAAAAATTAGCCAGGCATGGTGGTGGGCACCTGTAATCCTAGCTACTGAGGAGGCTGAGACAGAAGAATTGCTTAAACCCAGGAGGCAGAGGTTGCGGTGAGCTGAGATCGCGCCACTGCACTTCTACCTGGTAACAGAGTGAGACTCCATCTCAAAAAAAAAAAAAAGTATTTATATTATAACTTGGCTGTGGACTTAAAAAAATTGGGGGATAAAAATCAAAGTTAATTTGTTCATTAACTATGAGAAGCTAAAGAAGAAAAATTTAAATTGAAACTTTTTATCTTTAAATACATAGAAAAGATGAAAATATTTTATAATATTATATCCTCTTTAGCCTTTTAGCAACTTTTAGATTCTAATAATTTAATAATGGAAATGTAAATAAGACATTGCTTCGTGCCCCAATATAGTTTTAAAATGCTGACTTTAAGAAGTTAAATTTATTTTAGAATATTACATCATTTGTAAATCAATATGTTTGAATCTTTTAGGAAAAAGTTAGGCATAGATCTTAGATTAGTTTTCTATTAATACTATTTCTGTAACCAAGTTAAAAGCTCAAAACACCGCCAATGTATTACCTGACAGTTCTGTGGGTCGGAAGTCCAACATGATTCTCAATGGCCTAGAATCAAGGTGTCCACAAGCCTGTGTTCCTTTCCAGAGGGTTAAGGGAAGAATCTGAATTTTTACTTATTCAAGTTGTTGGACAAATTCAGTCCCTTGCTGTTGTAGCTGTTGTTCTGTTTCTTTGCTGGCTGTCAGTTGAGAGCTGTTTCCAGCTTCCAGAGGCCACTCATGGTCCTTGGTTATGGCCGTCTTCATCTTCAAAGCCAGTGTCAGTGGATTGAGACCCTTTCATCCTTCTAAATCTTTCCTTCCTCTTCTTCCATTGTTGTATCTCTCCAGTTACAGCCTTTTAAGAATCCATTGATTAGACTGAACCTCCCCCTCTCAAGGTTCATAACTTTAATTACATCTGCTATTCCCTTTTGCCATAATAATGTAACATATTCACAGGTTACAGGGATTGGGGAATGGATATATTTAAGAGCCCTTATTCTGCCTACCTTAGATCTCAATTGGGGCCATGCAGTATATCCAGTATTTCATACCACTGTTCTCAATACTTTATGTTAGAATAATAATATTGATAATAGGTGAATTTTATTGGTTATGTAATATGCTCAAGGTACTTTTCTGAGCCTTTTTACTGAATTCACTCATTTAATCCTCAGAACTACCCTAGGAGGCAAACACTATTATTATTCCTGCTTACAGATAAGGAAACAGGTACTGAGAGCTGAAGTAACTTGTCAAATTTCTTACAGCCATTAAATGGCGAAATGGTGATTTGAACCTAGGCAGTCTGGTTTCAGAGCTTGTGCATGCTCTGAACCTCAACATAATAAAGATAATTTCTACATATCTGTATTTAACTAAACATTTGTTGATAGTGGCTATGAGTTCAGGTTCTGACATCACATTGTGGATTCAAATTCTACCTACCCATTACTGAATGACCCTGGGCAAGCTACATAACCTCTCTGTGACTTAGCAATAAACTGAACCAATAATAATACTTGAGAATTAAACAAATACTATATGTAAGGTACTTAGAACACTGCCTCTACATACAGTCTTCGATTTCATAATGATAGGGATATATTTTGAGAAGTGTGTCATTAGGTTATTTTGTTGTGTGAACATCGTAGAGTATACTTAAACAAACCTAGATGGTGTAGCCTACTACACACCTAGGCTATACGGGATAATCTTTTGATCCTATGCTACAAACCTGTGCAGCATGTTACTGTACTGAGTACTATGGTAAGTATTTGTGTATGTAAACATGTCTAAACATAGAAAAAGTATAGTAAAGATATGGTAGTATAATCTTATGGGACCACTGTTGTATATGTGGGCCATCATTGACTGAAACATTATTATACAGTGCAAGCAATTGCTAGCTATAATTAATGATGACAGTTCAACTTTTAAAAACAGTGTTTATTATAAAAAGAAATGTCTCCTTTAGATATCAGTCTCTTCCTGTGAAACAAAAAACTGAAAATTAAAATTTTAACTTTAATGCACTACAGTGCTATCTTTTTTCTCAGACTCTGATTTCTCCTCACTCCAGTCTAGCATTGATCTTTCTAACCATGGTACTTCCAGTGTTACCTGATCATGCATTCTAAACACTTTGTCCAGATCCTAGTATCTGCAGGCTAATGTTCAACTCTCTAGAAGGACACCAGGACTTTTCACACATTCCAGAGACTCTCTCTTGCCAGTCCTCTGCTGGGTATTTATTCAGCCATCAATTCTAACTTCTCATTGTTCTCATTTGCTATTATTGTTTGAGGGAGACCCTTGTGTGTGGAGGGGATTGTAGGGGTATGGACAATGACATATCCTGGGTCCCTGTCCATAATGCCTGCTAATACCACTCCAAATTCACTCTCTCTCCTAATAATCTTTCCTACAGTTGCCTTAATTCAAACTCTTATTATCACTGCACTTTAAGTCACCTCTTAACAAATTGGTGGCTTCCAGCCTCACTGCCCTTCAGGCTCACTGTCCTCTTTGCTTGCTGGAATGATCTCTACACTACAAAACTCTATGTGTCACTCTCCTTCTTCAAACCATTTGGTGTCCCCTCTGCCAGTTACTACAAATATTCCTCTTTTTTTCTGTGCCTCTTGGCACCAGCTACATGCTTCTACTGTAACTCAAAAAGTATCCCACAGTTTATTTAAATACTTGTCTTCCTTTCTACATCAGGAACTCATTGAGAATAAGGCCATAAGAGAGAGTTTTTTTGAATGAATTTATATTATTTCATGATAATAAAAATTATTATTGTGTCATCTGTCTCATGTCACTAATCTGTGAATTATTTAAGGGGAGACTCATTGTTTTATTCATTTCTCTTTTTCCTCTATGCCCGTGGCATAGGAGGTACTTAGTAAGTAATTGGTCAATGAATGATTTGGGAAAAAGTAATCCAGAATATATACAGTTTTTTAGCCTGATTAAATCAAAATAAATATGTGTAACAAGTTTGGGGAATATATATTGTTTCATTATGATTATTATATACAATTCAGTTATGATTTTAGAAGAAGCACAACTCATGTACTCTGGAGCCGGAGTGCCTGAGTTTGAATTCTGGCTCTGCTACTTGCAAGTGTGGGAGAGTTTGCTCGGGAAAGCTCATCAGTATTGTGTCTGTTCTTTGTCTGTAGAAGAAGGATGATAATGGTAACTGTCTTTTAAATTAATAGAACTAAACGAGTAATATTTATGAAGTGTCTATAATTTAAGACACTATCATATCTACCACATAGTAAATGTTTTATGTGTTTGTTAAATAAAAACATAATAGTTTATGTTCTCATTGCTTTTGATGATAGGTAATGGTCTTGAAATCCAATGATTAAAAAAACATAGTTCTGTACTTTGTAGTGGTGTTTTTGAACTAGGAGTTGTTTTACTCAATGATTTTTAATATTGTACATTATAAAATGATCATATATATTTCTTCAATATTTAGAGTACTTGTGTGTGATTTCTCTCATGACAAACAACGTATTTTCTCTTTGTATTATTTTTCTGTTGCCCTTAAATTACCACAAACTTAGTTGCTTAAAACAATGTAAATTTATTATGTTATTGTTCTATAGATCAGAAGCCCAACAATAATCTCACCAACCTAAAATCAAGTTGACAGAAGGGCAGCAGTCTTTTCTGGAGTGTGTAGGCTAGAATCTGTTTTCTTGACTTTTCCCATTTGGGAGGCTGTCCACATTCATTGGCTCTTGGCCCCTTTGTTCTACCTTCAAAGCCTGCAATGCTGCATCTCTCTAATCATTCTGGCATAATCACATCTGATTCTCTGACCATAACCAGGAATGCTTCTCTGCTTTTAGAGGATTTTTATGATAAAATTGGACCCACCTGGATAAACCATGTTAGCAAGAACCTTAACTTAATTACATGTGCAAAGCCCCTTTTCCTATGTAAATTAACTTACTTACAAGTTCTGGGGATTGGAGTAAGGACCTCTTTGGGGCACTATTATTCTGTCTACCACACTCTTGTCCTGTAAATGAGTCACTGCTGAAAGGTAATAAGTTGACCCTTCTGAAAATGAAGTTAATATTAGAGATTGTTAACAGTAATGTCGGTATCATTTGTGCCTCTAGTGGTTGTTGAGAAGGAAGTTGCATTATCAGAGTGCTTAGGTACTGCAGGGCTCACTGATTATGTCTTTGTCTCCTAAGATTTTTATTCTACTAAGGAGGGAAGAATAAATTCATATTTGTTGCATATCTGCTGTGTCCTAGATAGTCTACAATGCACTACAGATATATTAATCCCGTCTAATTTCTACAATAACTTTATGAGGTGTGGTAGGAGGCCTTCTAAGATGACCCAATGATCTCCATCACGTAGCACTCACACCCTTGTATGATCTCCCTTCTTTGAATGTAGGCTTGACCCAGTGACTCTTCCAGTGAACAGAATAGGACAATAGTGATAGTATATCATTTCTGCTATTGGGTTCCAGAAAACTATGACATTTCTCTTGCTTACACTATCTCTCTCTTGCCCTCTTATTTGCTTGCTTTGCTGAAGCAAGCTGCAATGTGGTAAACTGCCTTTGAAAGAGACCCACATGTCAAGAAACTGAGCATCACCTGTGACCAACAGCCAGAATGTAACTGATACCCCAAGACCAACAGCTTGTGCAAAATAAATTCTGCCTGCAACAAGAGCATGAATGGAGAAGCAGATCCGTCCCTAGTTGATCCTTGAAATGCCTGCAGCTCTGTGGACACCTTGATTGCAGCCTTGTGATAAATTCTGAATCACAGGACCTTATATGCCTTCTCCATAGGACTTACGAGATAATAAATGTTTTTCAAAGAAGTAAGTTTGAGGATAATTTGTTATGCAGCAATAGATAATGAATAATAAGATAAATACAATTTTTTGGTGATCTCAAAATTTTTTTAAGTTTTTACTGTTATATAATTATACATATTTATGGGGTACATGTGATATTTTGATACATGCATACAGTGTGTAATGATCAAACTATGGTAATTTGAATATCTCTCACCTCAAATACTATTTTGTTGTGTTGGGAACATTCCAAATCTTCTAGGTGTTTTGAAATATACAATAAGTTATTTACATATATAAATAATATATTAATATACTTATGCCATATATATGGATATGTATGCATATATGCCATAGATTTGCCATATGTATATTAATTATATATATGGCATGTTTTCTTTTATACATTTATTCACTGATAGATACTTGGATTCCTTTGTTACCTTGGCTATTGTAAATAGTGCTGCAATAAACATGGGAGTGTAGATAATCTCTTTGATGCACTAATTTTCTTTTGTTTTGGATATATACGTAGCAGTGGGAATGCAGGGTCATGTGATACATATATTTTTAGTTTTTTGAGGAACTTTCATACTGTTTTTTACAGTGGCTGTGCTAATTTACTTTCCCACCAATAGTGTATGAGTATTCCCCTTTCTCTACGTCTTTGCCAGTATTTATTATTTTTTGTCTTTTTGATATTAGCCATTTTAACTGGAGTGAAGTGATGTCATTGTGGTTTTGATTTGCATTTCTCTGATTATTAGTGATGCTGGACATTTTTTTTTTCACATACCTGTTGTCCATTTATATGTATTCTTTTGTGAAGCTTCTGTTTAGATGATTTGTCCATTTTTAAATCAAATTATTTGTTTTTTTGCTATTGAGTTGTTTGGGTTTCTTATATATTTGGTTATTAATCCCTTGTTGGATGGGTAGTTTGCAAATATTTTCTCCCATTCTGCAGGTTGTCTCTTTATTGATTGTTTCCTTTGCTGTTCAGAAGCTTTGCTTTAGTACAGATAAGAAAACAAAAACTTGAAAAGATTAGGCAACTTCCTAGGTCACTTTATTATTAGTAGAAGCTCTTTCCACTCCAAATAATGATGATAATAGTAGTAAAATTAAGGTATTGGTAGTTGCTTATATTTATTGAGTACTTTCTAGGTATTAGACACCTTTCATATTTATTGAGTACTTTCTAGGTATTAGACACTTTTCAGTGTATTTTATATGTATAATCTTAGATTATTACAACTTTATAAAGTAGGCACTATAATCATGTCACTGGATAAATGATGAAATTGGATCTAAGAGAGGTTAAAGTATATTTCCAAGATCCACAGTAAGCCAGTATATTGGTGGGATTTGAACTCAGGCTGTATGGCTCTTGAGTTTTCACTCTTACCTTCATAATCAATTATTCCCTAAAGATCCTATGAGGCAAAAGGCGATGGTGCAGCAGGAAGAAATGAAAGGCCTACAATTTGTCAGGCAAATGAGATTATTCCTGACCAAGTTATTAGGAAATGCTGTGGCACTAGGAAGGTATCTGACTAGGCTCTCGAAGGCTGGGCAGAATTTAAGCTTCTGGCTGTTAGAGCAAAGAACATATCAGCTGAGCAAGACAGGTGGAGAAGCATGAGACACAGACAGGAAGACACTAGCTCACAGCATCTAGAGCTGGGGAAGAATGAGGAAAAGTGGGAGATGAATTTAGAAAGATAGTTTGGGGCCTAGAGAGAGTTAGGCGAAAGAAAAAATGAATGTATTATTTATAAAAAATTGATTCTTGAGGTTTGTGACTAGTAGTTTAAATCAACTACATCTTTTTTTTTTTTTTTAATTGTACTTTAGGTTCTGGGGTACATGTGCAGATCATGCAGGGTTGTTGCATAGGTACATACATGGAAAGGTGGTTTGCTGCCTCCATCCCCCGTCACCTATATCTGGCATTTCTCCCCATGTTATCTCTCTCTAACCTCCCCACCCCGCACTGTCCCTCCCCTAGCCCCCTGCAACAGACCCCAGGGTGTGATGCTCCCCTCCCTGTGTCCATGTGTTCTCATTGTTCATCACCCACCTATGAGTGAGAACATGTGGTGCTTGATTTTCTGTTCTTATGTTAGTTTGCTGAGAATGTTGGTTTCCAGATTCATCCATGTCCCTACTAAGGACACCAACTTACCATTTTTTATGACTGCATACTATTCCATGGTGTGTATGTCCCACATTTTCCTTGTCTAGTCTATCATTGATGGGCATTTGGGTTGGTTCCAGGTCTTTGCTACTGTAAAGAGTGCTGCAATGAACATATGTGTGCATGTGTCTTTATAATAGAAGGATTTATAATCCTTTGGGTATGTACCCAGTAATGGGATTGCTGGGTCAAATGGAATTTCTGTTTCTAGATCCTTGAGGAATCACCACACTGTCTTCCATAATCATTGAACTAATTTACACTCCCATCAACAGTGTAAAAGTGTTCCTATTTCTCCACATCCTCTCCAGCATCTGTTGTTTCCTAAGTTTTTAATGATGGCCGTTCTAACTAACGTGAGATGGTATCTCATTGTAGTTCTGATTTGCATTTCTCTAATGACCAATGATAATGAGCTTTATTTGAATATGTTTGTTGGCCACATAAATGTCTTCTTCTGAGACATTTATTTTGTTGAGAACTGCTCAGGTAAGCCTGGGGAGACTTGAGATGCCTGTGGTTTGCATTTCTAGCATCACCGGGAGTTCAGTGTGTCAACCTCATTTTCAGTTCCTGGAATTAAACTGATTCATCTGTAATATAAACCAAGGATCTCCCAACCCCTAGGCCATGGACCAGTATTGGTTCGTGGCCTGTTAGGAACCAGGCCATGTGGTAGGAAGTGAGCAGTGGGTAAGTGGATGAAGCTTCATCTGATGATCTGAGATAGAGCTGAGGTGGTGATGCTAGCACTGGGGAGTGGCTGCAAATACAGATTAACATTAGCAGAGAAGTTTGACTGCACAGAGACCGTAATAAATCAAGTGTTTGCAAACTCATATCAAAATGCTATCAGTGAGTGGCAGGTGACAATTAAATTGGTGGCAGGCTTTATAGTGGCAAGTAAGTTTGATGTATTTCAACTGTACAGCTGCATTTGGTGACTTAAAAGTATGTTTGAGACAGTTTCAAATCTCCATACATTCTGAATTAAAGTCAAGGTGGAATATCTTGAGATTGCCACAAAAAGTACTGAAAAGGCTGCTTCCATTTTCAACATTCTATCTTTGTAGAGCAGGGTTTTCTGCAGTGAGAGCAACCAAAATGAGTTTAGGGAGTAGACTGGACATAAGCAACACACTTCGGGTGTCACTGTCTCCCATCACCTCCAGATGGGACCATCTAGTTGCAGGAAAACAAGCACAGGGCTCCCCCTGATTCTACATTATGGTGAGTTGTGTAACTATTTCATTATATATTACCATACAATAAATGTAATGCACTTGAATCATCCTAAAATCATTCCTCCTCATGCCCTGGTCCATGGAAAAATTGTCCTCCATGAAACTGGTCCCTGGTGCCAAAGAGGTTGGGGACTGCTGATCTAAACCATACACGCTGAATGGCATTCAAGAAAATCATGTGGAACCCTGGCCAACCCTGTCCCAACTCAGTTCTGTTTGATCCAGATCCATTTGCTCTACTGATTGCTCTCATCTTCTAGATTTAAATTCCTGACTCTGTATCCACTAAAATAAATGTCCTCCTGTGGGGTCTCTCTTGGATCATCAACACTTCCTGACCCTGCTTTCATATGCTGCTACTGGCTTAGCTTTCTCTTCAGGCCCTGGTCTCTTCCAGGTGAACTGATTCCCCTTTAGGTCCTAACATGACAGGTAGCCACCCTTGCCTTGTTCCTCAGGTGGTATCACAATCCTCCTAAGAGATTGGGCTTTCCATCACCTACTTGGATGGAGCTCCTGCCACCATCTTTTATGGCCTGGACCTAGGAAACACGGACCTGGGTAAGAACACAGACTTAGGCACAGAGCAGCACATGGCTCTGCTGATGGTCATGGAGGCTGGAGAGGTCAAGTAAAGAGGCAGAATGGTATGTGTTTCTGCTCCTGAGGTTAGAAGCCAAGGCAATGGCTTAAAGTCCTTATTGTGCCTCAGAAACACCTGAGGAAATTGAATAAACCGGAGATTCCTGAGTTTATACCGTCTCCCTGAGATTCTAATTCATTTATTCTGACATCAGGTTTGGGCAGTGGCAAATTTGAGAGCTCTTTGGAGGATGCTTACTTGCAGCCAGATTTGAGAACCAGTGAACTAAAGAGAGTGAGTGGTGAGTGGTTTCCCATTACGAAGTGCATTTTCTGATGCACCGACCCTTGTTAAGTGGATCCAGCTTGCTACCAACCTGATCTCCTCCATGGCATGAGTACTGCTTCCAGGTCCTCACTGCTGGGGGATCTGGAAAGCTGTGGCACCTCCCTCATTGATCTTTTTTGACACCACCTCTAATATGGCCTCACTGTTGTAACTGTCTGAGATTCTTTAAACTGGACCCACATCTCTTAGATATGCTCATTAGAAAGCTCGAGTCATGAAGTTGTCTCTCTCAAACCAGCTCATTTGGGCTCCAGAGACTGCCAACTTGAAGTCATCTATTTGGTTCACAATACCCTGGGGAATACTGTCTAAATGCACATCAAAATACACATATCCATCCTTACTTAAACTCTCAAGAAAAATATAGGGTTTGTCATTGTATCCAGTCAGATTTGTGCATTTGTGGTTAGGAAGAACTTCCCAGATGATTCTAATAGGCCAGACTCTGATTGAGATCCTCTGCTAAATGATCTGAATTTTACCTGGAAGACATCAGTAAGTATTTGAACTTCTGTCATGTATTCGGTCAGTGTTAGAAACTGCTAGGCCATCTGCCCCCCAAACCTCTTCATCCCTTTTTCCATAGTAATTGGGTATGCTGGGCACATGTCTACCTAGACAGGAGTTAAATTTTCACTCCTCCTGCAATTAGTTGTGGTTCATGAAACTAAGTTTTCACTAATAAAAAGTAGAAGTAGGCCGGGTGCGGTGGCTCACACCTATAATCCCAGCACTTTGGGAGGCCGAGGTGGGTGGATCACGAGGTCAAGAGATTGAGACCGTCCTGGCCAACATGGTGAAACCCCCGTCTCTACTAAAAATACAAAAATTAGCTGGGCGTGATGGCATGCACCTGTAGTCCCAGCTACTCAGGAGGCTGAGGCAAGAGAATTGCTTGAACGCGGGAGGTGGAGGTTGCAGTGAGCCAAGATCGCGCCACTGCACTCCAGCCTGGCGCCTGGCGACGGAGCAAGACTCTGTCTCAAAAAAAGAAAAAAAAAAGTAGAAGTGATGTTTACTGCTTTTGGGCTGGGACTCTTAGGGTAGTGAACAGCCTTCTCTGTGGTCTCCCTACACCCTTCCTGCTAGCTGACCAGGGCAGCTTTGGAAGCCACATGTTGAAGCTGTCAGAACCGTTGTCAGCCCAGGGATCTGAAAGAACACATGAAGCAGAGCTGACAGCTGACCTGAAACGCTCACCCCAGACTGGTACACAAGAGAAAAACGAGCGTCTGTTCCTAAATAATATACATTTTTTGCCTGATCTTGTCTTACCTTGATTGTTTTGATTGAAGTTCATGCTGCCAACAATGCAGTGGCAACATTTTTGTCCCTAAAGCAAATAGTTCCAGGTTATGTTAACGCTCCCAAAATTTAGAGATGCTACTTTAGAGAAACCTATCTAATATGACCATTCCAGGATACCAATAGAGCATGGAGCAGACAGGTGACTTGACTAAGCTGGGCCAGAAGGGCTTCAGTCATCCAGCATGGAGCTTTACATCCACTCTATATCCACTCTGTATCTGTCACCTGAGTAGTCAACCACCTTTGCTCATAAACCAGATATCAGGGAGTGTCAGAAGTCTCAAACTCTGAATAATCCACTGAAGATCAAAAATGTAACTTATGTCTTTGAATTCATTTAGCAGCTGCAAAATCTACCATTAATCAGACTTAAAAATCATACATTTATTGTGTGTAACATGATGTTTTGAAGTACATATACACTGAGGAATAGTTAAATCTAGCTAACAAATGCATTACCTCACATACTTATTACTACCTCTGCTTTTTTTATTCAAGAATTCAATATATAATCAACTTATCGTCACCATGCTTTACAATACATCCCTTGAACTTATTCCTCCTAACTGTAATTATATATCCCTTGACCAACATCTCCCCATTCTCCTCTCCCTAAGTACCCTGGCCTCTGATAACCACCATTCTGCTCTCCACTTCCATGAGACCAACTTTTTCAGATTTCACATATGAGTGAGATCACGTAGTATTTGTCTTTCTGTGTCTGGCTTAGTTCACTTACTGTAATGTCCTCCAGGTTCATTCATGTTGTTGAAAATGACAAGATTTTGTTCTTTATTATGGTGGAGTAGTATTCTATATATGTGTATATATAGACACCACATTTTCATCATCCATTCATCTGTTGATGGACACTCAGGTTGATTCCATATTTTGGCTATTGTGAATAGTTCTACAATAAACGTGGGAGTGCAGCTGTCTTTTCAACATATTGATTTCATTCATGTCCTTTGGATATATACCCAGAAGTAGGATTGCTAGATCATATGGTAGTTCTATTTTTAATATTTTGAGGAACCTCCATGCTGTTTTCCATAATGGCTGTACTAATTTACATTCCCACCAACAGTGTGCAAGAGTTCCCTTTTCTCCACATCCTCACCAACACTTGTTATCTTTTCTTTTTTTATAATAGCCATTCTGACAGGAGTGATGTAATATCTCATTGTGGTTTAGATTTGCATTTCCCTGATGATTAGTGATGCTGAGCAGTTTTTTTCCACAAACCTATTGGCCATTTGTGTGTCTTCTTTTAAGAAGTATCTGTTTGGGTGTTTTGCACATTTTTAAATTGGGCTATTTTCTTATTGAGTTGTTTGAGTTCCTTATATATTTGCATATTAATCCCTTATCAGATACATGGTTTGCAAATACTTTCTTTCATTCTGTAGGTTGTCTCTTGACTCTGTTGATTGTTTCCTTTTGCTGTACAGAAGCTTTTTAGTTTGATGTAATCCCATTTGTCTGTTTTTGCTTTTGTTGTCTGTGCTTTTGGAGTTATAGCCCAAAAATCATTGCCCAGGTCAATGTTATTTCCCCTGTATTTTCTTCTAGTAGTTTCATGGTTTCAGTTCTTATGTTTAAGTCTGTAATCTATGTTAAGTTGATTTTTGTATGTGATGAGAAATGAGGGTCTAATTTCATTTTCCTGCCTGTGGATGTCTAGTTTTCCCAATACTGTTTATTGAAGAGACTGTCCTTTTTCCCATTGTATTTTCTTGGTGTCTTTGTTGAAAATCAGTTGACTGTAAATGCATGGATTTACTTTTGGGGTCTCTATTCTGTTCCCTTGGTGTGTGTGTTTGTTTTTATAGCAGATTTTTGTTTTTAGAGGAAATGGGATAGATTTCCTAGCAGCCAGAAGATGCATAGAACTTGCTGAAATTCAAACTTATCCAAGAATTGCCCCCAAAAGATATTAAATACAGAAATGGGAGGATCTTGTCTAATGAATTATTTGTCACTTTGTTACTTGTATGTATGAGCAGGAAACTCAAATACTACAGGTCTGCCTTATTGCCATATTACTATTGGCTGACCTTTAATAGCCATTCAAGACCCTGAGCATGACTATAGGGACTTTTTGTAGCCCTATTAAAGATAAGACCCATTCCTGCACACCAGTCATTGGAACAAATGTGCATGAACCAGATATACCCAAAATCCCAAAGTGGAGAATAGATTTGCTCTTAATCTGCAAGGACTGATAGATTGCTGTTATGATGGACACCATGAACCTAACCCTATCCCACAGCTACAATGGGTCTGCGCTTACTAAGATGGCAGAACACAGAGAAAAATATAATAGTTACAGAGTTTTCCCACTCTGTTCTTTAGGGAAATTCCTCCCTTGAAAATTAATATTTGAACTCTGATTCCAGGTATCACTTTATATGGTGAATCTAGAAGGCATGGTTCAAACTTTTGTGTGTCCTGAATCACCCATCTTGGGATCCTCATCTTCATGCTGATAATCCAAAGTAACATATTAGTGCAATCCTGGCCCCTTCTACATATAACCTGCCATTCCATGTATCTCAACACTGCTAAACCTAACATATAATGATTTAAAACCCTCCTCAATACAGAAAACCCTACAGTTTCTCTCCCTGTTTTTTATTGCACTTCCAAATACTACAACTTCAATATCTGGCAGATACCTGGAAAAACTGCCAGTTACTCAAGAAGATCTACAAGATACCCTTTTTATGTCAAGAGGCAATTTGGTGCTAATTCTTATAGACCTGGTTATCAGGAAAGCAGTCTGAATAGAAGAAACCTTATTTTCCAAGCACAAATACAGAATCTGTCCCATAAAAGAATCTGGGACCACTTTTTTGAACCATTTTAAAATAAGCAAACAAAAATGATGGCATTCCATTTCTAATATCCTGTGCTTGTTTGCTCATTCTGGCTTTCACTGCTCCCCATCACATCTACCCCTCAGAAATTCTGCCCTCATGTCCATTCTCAGCCTAGCCCTCAGAGCCTTAGACAGACACAGAGCATATAGGAGTGGACTTCACCATCCCAGAGGGGAACAATCCTTTCCAACACCTGATTCAAGGGAAAGCTATGGGCCTCAGCCTACCCCTCGCCTGAACAATTGTTTGGCCATGTTGGTGTATACCATCTGATAAATCCAGAATAGGCTTGAGACCCACTGTCCAGGGAAGGATTACAGGAGAAAGCCATGTACCAACCTTTGCCTTATTCTAGTCTTTTAAAATGAAGACAACTGTGAACACGGGCTGCAAAGGTTAGCTGATAGAGTTCAGGGCTTCCACTAGTACTCCATTCTTTGATTCTGACCCACTTGCCTTCACTCTGTCTCCAAAATCTGACTCATACTTGATTTCAGCAACCACCTGCACCCATTTCCAAATTTGGTCATGTTTTCTACCTCTCTCACTAGGCTTTAAGACTTTTATTTTTCTTTGAGTCTTCTGGCCTAGCTCTCCCACCCTACTTCCCACCTGTACCTGAACATGCAGGCACAGATATGCACACGTATACACAGAGACACAATGGAAGTATGATGCAAGATGAGGCACATGTAGTAGTCAAAGAATGACCTCCTAAGTAGTTTGAATTCCATCCTTCAGACTGAATATTCACTGAAGAATTTTAAGAAGGAGAATGGCATTTGAAAAAGATATTTTCTCTAATAAATGCAGCATGCAATATATTTAGAACTGGTTAGCACTAAAAGCAAGATGCTACTGTATTAGCTTGAGCCAGAACTAAAAGCATGCTTTGTAACTTGGTTGTTTTTAGGCCTTTCCTTACTCTTAGCTCTTTAAATAACAAGACAATCTTTATCTACCTCTGTGTTCTGTCTGCCATATACTGGTTACTTGATCAACATTTTAAAAATTAAGCTAAGCCAGCAAGCTGGATCTGCACAATAAATGCAAACTGAAACTACGAGAAAAGGCAGCAAAAGGGAACCAAGGAAGAGAGAGGGGATATGTAGTAATAGAAAAGTAAGCTTTTACTTAGGACATGGAGAAATGTGAGTGGATAAAACATGTTCTTTGGAAAAAATATGTATGTGCAAGTTATAGTAGGCACATCATCACACAAAAATAATAAAGTATGTGGCTTTTCTAGAATGTAAGGGGGAAAAAGAATAAATTGTAGAAGACTAACAGTGTAGTTTATGTGGCTGGAGAGAAGATGACATAGTTTGGATATTTGTTCCTGCCCAAATCTCACGCTGAATTGTAATCCTCAATGTTGGAGGTGGGGCCTGGTGGGAGGTGGTTGGTCATGGGAGCAGACCCCTCATAGCTTGGTGCTAAACACATGATAGTGAGTTCTCATGAGATCTGCTTATTTAAAAGTGTGCAGCAATTTCCTGCCACCTCCCTCACCATGTGATGTGTCTGCTCCCCCTTCGTCTTCCACTATAATTGTAAGATCCTTGACGCTCTCGCCAGAAGTGGATGCTGGCACCATGCTTCTTGGACTGCAGAACCATAAGCCAATTAAACCTCTTTTCATTATAAATTACACAGCCTTAGGTATTTCTTTATAGCAATGCAAGAATGGCCTAATACAGAAGAGAAACAATGTAATTTTAGTTCCAACAATGAAGCTAGATACAAAGTGGAAACCCACCGTCATGAAGGAGGAAAGGAGAGCTGTACACAGGCGAGATTTCTCTTGCATGGAATCTGAGTTGGAAGATGTCCATAAAAAAAGTGTGAATGTACATCCTCCTCAAAAGATATGTGAAATGGAAAAATTATTTAAGAATATACATCTTTCTGCATTGTAAGAATGACAGTTTGAGGGAATAATTTAATTTATATTTTGAGAAAAAATGGTGGGGCCCACAGCAACCAATTTCTGATGTATGAAGCCAGCTACTTGGAATAAATCAGCCAGAAGATGAGATTGATGCACAACATTCAGATCAAGTTTACAATATGGATATAGAATGAGGAAGCTGGTAAATGATATTAACAATAGTTAAGTGCCACAAAAATGACAATAGATGTGAAATGTAATGTGAATAAAATACCCCTTGAAAGTTCAGCTACAGCAACAACTAAGTGGTCTAACCTTCTTGCAATAAATCTCTTAATCTGTGTCTCCTACTGGTTCTGCTTTCTTTGGGTGAACCCTGACTGATACAGAGATTAACAGTAGGCTATATATAGAATCAAGCCTTGTCTTGCCTGCTAGGTTCTGTTCCTTATACAATCACGTGTCTGCCTGGTTAATTCTGAAATCCATAGGTCAAGTTGTCCAGAAAGGAAAGCTAGAACTCTCATGCATGGGGTGAAGCTGCTACCCACAGTGAGAATCTCTTCTTTTTTTCAGTCCTGCTCTTAAAGACTTTCAGCAGATTGAATCAGTCCTACCCAGATCATCTGGGAAAATCTCTGTTAAAGTCAACTGATTATGGCCTTTAATCACAACTACAAAATACCTTCACAGCAACAACTAGATTCATGTTTAATTGAGTGACTGGGACTGTAGCCTGGCCAGATTGACACATCGAAATATCATCATACTATCTTAAGAAAACTTGGAGTGTTAATGAAAAAGGATATAATTATAGAATCTCAGTCAGAGAGCATGCTGGTCATTTATTCTGTTGAAAAAGAAAGGGAGAAGACATTTAAAATATAGGACCGGACTATTAGAAATGTTAGATGGAGCAAAGCCATTTATTCATTCACTTACTTATACACTCGTCCATTCATCTAACATGTTTCTAGTCAATGTATGAGATAGTGAAATTATAGCAATTAAGGCACAGCCTTTTCTAGTAAGTAGCTTCCAGCCTGGTGGGAGACATAAGGGAATTAAAATACATACAGACTTGTGTGTTTTAGAATCCAATATCATAGAAGTATATATACTGTGGGAACAGTAAGGAAGAGCCATGACGATGGTAGAGAAATGGAAATGAGCTGTTTATTAAAGGTATAGAAACAGATGATGGGTCGATGAAAATTTTTGGCATGTATAAGAAGATTGACAAAGACAACAAGAATAAAAATAAAGTTCAAAAGTAGGCAAGCATAGGAGGGTAACCTTTTCTATGCTTGTTTCCTTTTCCATATTCATGATGGGTGGCTTCCCTCAAGAGTATATGTGATCCCACCAACAGTAATGAATATTTTGTTGTGGTCTATAAAAAATAGCACAGTCTCAGAGGGCAACTGTGCATCTACTAGGCTAAAGGAGAAAGAACATGCTGTATAGAATTTATGCACACTTCAGGGTTACTGTATTCCAGCTTTAAGAAGCCTGAAGATGACAGTGATGTGTTGGGTATGTGGTTAACTAAAATACCATATGCCTGAGTTGGCTCAGAAGGCTCCACTGAAAAGAAATAATTTTTATTATAAATTTATCTGTCCAAAAAGGCACTAGGTTATGTTTTCTGTTTTCTTCTTCTTTTCCCCTTTGCCTTCTAGAATAGATCCCCATTGTATTAACTTGGACTCTTGGTTGTAATAAACAGAAATCAATACAAACTGGCTGAACAAAAAATAACTTATTTGTAAAAGGCATGAATGAATCATAGCACCAAAGGCTGGAAGGTAAGCAGACCTCAGAAAGGGGCTGAGCCTAGACACGAGGATTTTCACCATATCTCTCCTTTTCTCCTTTCTGCCAGGTAGCTTCATTCTCGTTGGGACCAGCTTTCTTTGCTCACCAATATGCCTGGAGGAATATCTGCTGCATTGTGGAATGTTGGTCCCAGAGTTAATTATTGCTGCAGCCATACAGAGAGACCATCCCAGTTTCAAATCTGATTGCCTGGTTTAAATCAAGTGTCTTCCCTGTTCACCTGGCTATGGCCCAGGGCTGGGGGTACAAGGCTTTGAGGTCCATAGTGAGAGAGATGTGTCATGGGCTAGTTAGAGCGCCCCAGGGATGCACACAGAAAGAGAAGGGGGATGTGTAGCATGTCATAAACCTGTGGCCGCACACGTGAAATTCTCAGTTGTCTTCCTTTTTTCCCTAACCTCTGGAGTGGGTCTTATTTTCACAACCCTAGAATATTATGATGCCTGAGATCCACAGTTAAATATTCAATAAAAAACAGGCAATATGCTTCATTGGTTTTTCCACTTTAGTAAAAACACCCAGCATCTTGGGAGGCCGAGGCAGGAGGATCACTTGAGCTCAGGTGTTTGAAACCAGCCTGAGCAACATAGCAAGACATCATCTCTACTAAACATAAAAAATAAAAAATTAGACAGTCATGGTGGCTTGCACCTACAGTCCCAGCTACCTGGGAGACTGGGGTGAAAGGATTGCTAGATCTCAGGAGGTCAAGGCTGCAGTAAGCTGTGACTGTGCCACTGCACTCCAGCCTGGGTGACAGAGTAAGTAAGACTCCAGCTCTAAAAACAATTCCAAAAGGAACCCCAAACCAATCAACCAAACAAAAACCATAATAACACATTGAATTAAGCATCCACTTTTTTCTCTTTCACTTCAATCTGTCTACCCCAGAAATTAAAAAAAAAAAAACCAAAAAACAGGTTATTACATGTTCATTTAGTCCTCCTGTGTGCTTAGCTTTGTGGAAATCAATATCAAGGAAACAAAGGAAGCATAGGAAATAAAAGTGCTTGTTATCTATTACAAGAATAAAAAGCAAGATTGAAGATAAGACTATATCAGATTAATTTTCTAATACAACATATCAGTGTGATACATATAGTATCACAAGTTTCCTGATGAGTAAAATACTTGGGGTGATGTTCTCTCCTGGGCCTCTTGTGCACCTGCTGAGTCAGTCCTCCAGATGTGGAGAGGGGACAAGGTTCACCCTGTATAACTCTTCTCCTTCCCCAGAGAGACAGAAGAAAGGCCAGTGAGATTGGGGCAGAAACCCTAAGAAATGCCTGGCTGGGAAGAAGGTGGATATGGTTTTTGAAATCAAATTTATTGTACTTCTTTCTCCGTTATGCCATGCTGCTCTCCATGAATCTATGAGTGATGATAATTGCTCTATTTTTCTGAGTTTTAGCCTTTGTAATAGTCCTATAATGATAATATATTTTACATGGTAATACCCTAATAAGAATACTACATATGAGATTAGGTGAATTGTATTTGACAAATTTAATTTTAAAAAGCCAACAGGAAAAACCACATCCCAATGAGATTAAACGCTGACTTAAGTCCTCAAACCGGGGAAATTGCTAGAAGGTTAATTTTGCCTTTATCTCTGCCCTGCTCCCTACTCCCAGAGGGCTTTGCGCCTGCTCTTAGAGCCTCCACCCCGAAGCCTCTGAAGCACTGTGAGCTCATGGGTGAGGGTGGGTGAACTTCAAAGTGAGTTTTTTCCTAGTTACTGTTATTACTCATCTCTCAATGAGCCCTATAAAGATCAGTTAAGCAGATGGAATCTAAATGAATGAGTTTAGAGGTTTGTGGGGAAAGCTGATCAATAGGTTTAAAAATAATTTCGTGTTTCCTGGCTCTGGGTCATTTTCTCCTTCTTTTATATGTAGCTCAACAGAGCAAAATCTCTACTGGTTTTTGACAGGAAGAGGCTGTGTGATTTTTTTCAGTGTATTGGTGGTTTCCAAGCTTGGTTATGTAAGAAAAATTATCTCAAGATGTTTGATACAATTCTGAAAGCTGAATTTGAATGTTGAAGGTAAACATGTCACATCCAGCTTTTGAGGAGGTGGAATGGAGTCTCCTTCAGAAATATTACCAGAAAGGGAGATAATGCTGCTTGCTGTCTGCCTGCCATACTTCTTAAGGGTGTGAATGAAGCAACTTCTGTTTTAAAGATTCATTGAAAAAACAGCCACAATTTTATTATAATGTACATATAAAATATAAATTTAATGCTAATAGGAAATATAGTATTATTTTAGCCTGTATTATACATAGAATATCCTGTCTGTAATTTTAGCCTGTATTGTACATAGAATATCCTATCTGAGGTTGGAATGATTAATTTTATGTGTCAATTTGTCTGGGCTATTATGTCCATATATTTGGTTAAATACTACTCTGGATGTTTCTGTGAGGGTGCGTTTGAATAAGATAAACATTTAAATTAGTGGGACCTTGAGTAAAGCAGATTGTCTTCCATAACGTGGGTGGGCCTTAGCCAAGCAATGAAGACCTGAGTAGAACAAAAGACTGACTTCTTCCAAACAGGAGGGAATTCTAGAGCAAAGGGCCTTTGGGCTTGAACTTCAGCTCCTCCCTGGGACTCCAGCAGGATGGCCTCCCTTGCAGATTCCGGACTTGCCAGCCTCCATAATAGAATAACCAATTAATGAAATCTCTTTCTTTCTCTCCCTATCTCTCTCTCTCTCTCTCTCTCTGTCTCTCTCTCTGTCTCTATGTGTGTGTGTGTGTGTTTGGAAAAAGATATTTAATATATATATTTATAGAGAGAGATTTAATTTCACATATATATTGACACGTGTGTGTGTATATATATATATAGACACACATACACACACACACACACCTCCTATTAGTATGTGTGTCTATCTATATATATATATATATATATACACATATATATGCCTCCTATTGGTCTGTTTCTCTGGAGAATGCCGACAAATAGAAAGATTGAGTTCCATTATTTAAAGGAAAATATAAAGAAGGAGAAAATGAAAAAAAAAAAAAGGCAGCTCCCTTTAAGATAGCTTCCCGTAAAATTGTATTTAAATGGTAGAGACTATTTTTTTTTTAAATACTGTGTCTTGAGTGTACAAGTTTATAAATAATTTAAAAGGTGCTTTATTTAAGCAAGCACTTAATGAATTAGAACAAAAACTGTGATAAGGAGATTATATGGGACATATTTTAACAAGTATTAGATTGTAAATTTGTGGACGACAAGGTCTCTTGTACCATATTTAGTTCAATCTCTGATCTGTCATACCGAACCATATGAAATTGCTGATATTTAAGTGTGTCTGACTTATTTAAAAGGGCCATTTTCGTATGGTTCAATATAATAGGAATATATTACATTTTTATATAATAGTCAAGAAAGAGCATTTTTAGATTACATCCCACACAAATAGTTTCCTTGATCTGGAATCAGTCATTCTAGGCCCAGTAAGGTAACTATAAGATGGCGATAATAAAATACTTTATGTGAAGGATATACAAACTTGGGCAGGGTAATTGATTTTATTTTTCATCAAATCTTGAAATTTCAACTCTTCTTTTGAGCACAAGGAAACAACCTGAAATCACAGACACCCTCTCTTTTCCCTTTTAATTCCATGCTATGGTGACTGGCTATGGGCCAGGTGTTTACATTGATTCCATTGAAGTGCCAGTTGATGTTCAATATGTCTCTGAGGTGGTGTTGATAAACCTGCATAAGAATAATTTATGACATCCCTAGTGGTTCATAGTGGAGCAAGATCTATAACTATGTAACAGTTCCTGACATTTGGATAGCATTTCACTATTTAGAAAACTCATTCTCCTTTCATCTTTGCACAAACACCGTAGAATACATTGTCTTTCCCATATTTATAATGGAGAAGATGCAGTCCAGAGAGCTGAACTTACTTGCTAAGGTAACATAACTTAATGGTGGGGGCCAGAACTAGAAACCACTCCAGAAATTGCTGCTTACCCCCTTGGAATTGATGGCCAACTTTCCTGCAGCTTGCCCTTCTCCTTCCAGTTCAGCTCTACCCATTATGTGGACCAACTCATTACCGGGCCACAAGTTGCGGAGGTTAGCAGGATTCTCTGAACGTTTTCAGGGTTGTGTTTTAGCAGCTCCCTACTGTGTTCTAGTGAATGAGCTTGGCTGACTCTGGGCTTGTTCTTTTTCCAAAACACAGTGCTGACTTTGCAAACTGCCCATAACGTGTAGGCACTTTGAAAACCCACCCATCTGCATGCATCTGAATTGGCACCAAGGCATCACGGCAGCCAGCTGTTTGTGATGCAACCTCACTTGCCTAGTTCATTCAAAGAGGAGACGACACCAGGACACCCCTGTAGCTGTTGTATAGAAAGTTGTATTTGGAAACTGGAAAATGTGGGAAGAAAGATTTGTGAGGGCCTTCCTAAAGCTCTGCCTCAAGTGCTGAAGAGCTAGAGGGTGTATTTGGGCAATATGTGGCCATTGACCAGCCTGGCTCTTAACTAATGTGGATGGAAGAGTCCTTTATCCACAAAGGTGCAGACTGACTCTAAGTCTCAGAGAACAAGCACTGGAGTGCAAGGGCTATGCCTGACTCTGCTTTGTGCCTGCCTGAGGGCTATGCATAGAGCTCAGCACATAGATGAGAGGAAAAGAGGAAAAATGGCCAATGTCAGCAGAATGTTCTTTGTGGTCACAGAATAACATTTCCTCTATAGATAAAGAAAAATTACTAACCTCTTCCTTTCAGTATGCTTCAGCATTCTTCCTGGTGTCTTTCTTTGAAGGAAATAAATGCAATTCTTCTTTGCTATTTGGTATCTGAATCTCTCTTCATACTGCAAACACTCACAGAGCTTGTGAATATCTTCAAATTTTAAGTTTCCTAATTGTATATTTTCTTTCTTGTTATTTATTTTTTAGGCCTCTGCCTAGACATTTATAGCTGCCTCATTCTTTTTGGCTCAGTGCCACAGGGACGATTCTGGCACAGAACGAACATTAGCAGACTAGAATACAAGATCAATCTCTTATCTTACTAATTACCACCCATATCTGCTGACAAAATCTTTAGGTCTTAAAGAGAAAACAAACAATTTACCTGAAAAGCAGAGGAAAGATATGTGTGTAATTTTGCCTCGCTGGGTTTGCACTATCAGGAGAATTTTTAGCACTGACTTTTCTGTTTGGTGTACACTTTAACCAGCAGTTGTGATAACAAAGTCATCTCTGGGCTTCTGTCTCACAGCTAATGCACTAAGCTTTGATTTCCCCATCTGCAAAGTTGGGATAATCATAGCTACCTCACAGTGTTAAAAGATCAACTGAGATAATAAATGAGAACACGCTTTATAAGCTGCAAAGTGCCATATGAGCTTTAGCTATGGTGACAGTGAGTATAATTTTTAGAGAGTCTCTACACTGTCAGTTTTAAGTTGCCCTTTCCTTTTTTGCTCACTTATGATCCATGAATTTGTTTGTAGGTTTTATAAGAAGAACACATACATGACTCTTTGTAGATTTCTAAGAATGTGAAAATCTTCATTTTTAAAATTGTAAGACTATATAGTCCTGAAAGGTTTTGGCAAACTATAGCCCATGGACCAAATGTGGCCAGCTGCCTGTTTTTGTAAATAAAGTTTTATTAAAACACAGTTTTTTGAACAAGTATACCCACTTGTCTACTTCTTGTCTACAGCTGCTTTCAATGTGCAGTGGCAAGATTTGATTACTTGTAATAAAAACTGGCTGATGGTTGGGTGCAGTGGCTCATGCTATAATCCCAGCACTTTCAGAGGCAAAGGTGGGCAGATTGCTTGAGCTCAGGAGTTCAAGACCAGCCTGGGCAACATGGTAAAACCCCATCTCTACAAAAAATAAAAATAAAAAATTAGCCAGGCATGGTGATATGTGCCACCAGCTACTTGGGAGGTGGGAGGATCACTTAAGCCAGGGAGGTTGAGGCTGCAGTGAGCTGCGATCTTACCACTGTATTCCAGCCTGAGAGACAGACAGAGGGAGACCCTGTCTAAAAAAAAAAAAAAAAAAAAAAAATAGATCAAGGATTTTGGTAAAATAAAAGGGTTCAATAAAATGGGCATTTTGACACACTGGCAGTATGAAAGGTATAGCCTTTCTAAAGGACAATGTGGAAATATGTATCAAGAGTTTGGAACATTTATAACCATTTTTAGTCATTAAATACAAGTACAATGAATGTTAACATTGTTTGCTTCTGAGATACGGACTTCAAATGCTTTTGAAACACACAGACACACACACACACACACAAACACACAAACACACCTCCCATAGACCCAAAAGGACAATTCAATATTAGTACCAATTTTTTTAAAAAATCTGTGCTGTCAACTTTCTTTTTCTGGAGCAATTCATATCACGTTGAAAGTCCTGATGTTTAACTAACAATCTTTTCTTTGGTAGACAGGAATTGTGGCTGGACGAGTTATTTTAAAGAATCAGCAAAATTGTTTCTGATAGAACAGCTACACAATTGCAATAGCAAAACTTTGCCCTCAAAAGGAAAAAAAATTTAAAAAAAAGAAATGGAATAAAAAAAGAAAAGGAAGTTAAGAGCCCTTGCTATGGCTTAAAAATGACTTCACACTGGAATCTATTTGCATGTATTATTCTTTTGTAGTCAGTATACACTATAGTCAGTGTAGTCAGTGATAGATCCCTTCATTGGTATCTTACATTCTTCCTCCAGAGATAAATGCATCTGGGAAGGTGGTAACCCATAGCAACCAGGCACTATGTGAGAGTGGCAAACTAACTTGGAGGTGTGCTTAATATTTTCTTGGTGAGGAAACCTTATGTAAATGACTTCTTTTTTTTTTTTAAATAATTCTCTAGGAATGCACTGTGCCAAGTATCATAATGAATGCACTGTGAGAAATGCTACTAGTTGATGACACTTAACAACTTTTGAAGTTGAGTTTAAAGTCTGCACAACTGTGTTAGAAGGTCTGGGGGCTTCTAAATACAAAACGTGAAGTGAGTGCCATGCAAAAACCTGTGTTTTCTCACATTTAGAGGGGCAATTTTGGTGATTACGAAATGAATTTTGCTTCAAGAATCAGGAACTAGGCTTATTAAAAAAAGTTTGTGTACGTACTGATGGAGATAAGCACACATGCATAACATTATTTATAAATAAATATGACTCTGAATAGTGATGGAGTATTACTTTCTTGGCAGGACTGGATATCTTAATGAAAAATTTTGAGAAAGGCCTGTCTTTTTCACATACAACAAAAACACAGCATAAGATGTTATTTGCTTCAGTATAAAAATGCAATGGGTATTGTTTCTTTTTTGACTGTTAAAGTTTTCTGCAAAATAGGAAAGTTAACTAAACCAATGATTAAATCAGAGAATATAGACAAAGCATGAAATAATTAGGACGTAGGAGAAAGGTCTCATTGTACTTCATTTTCTAGAACAAAACTCAATGGCAGCTCTTCTCAAATAAAAAGAAACCATTTGATTTTTAGGGATAAACATTAATGGTGACTCTTCACATTTGCAAAATGTACCACTTTCATTCCAAGGATGATAACACATGGTAGCCTTTTTGTTAATTATACCTTGCCCTGTGAATTAAATAACAGAGCACATTTTACCAGATGGGGAAAATGTCATTATAATACCTAAAAGGGTGTACTTGGTGTGTGTGTGTGTGTGCGAGATATGTAGATACTTGTATGTGTGGTTGTGAAATACATATATGTATATATTTTGAGATCCCTATGTATGTGTGCTTGTAATATATATGTATGTTTACATATATGCATATATATCATACATATGTAAACATACATACTACAGAATTATTTGCAATAGTAGAAAACCCTAGACACAAATGTTTATTAGTAAGAAATTGGCTGAGTAAATGATGAGACTATATAGCTTTTAAAAAGAATGAAATAGGGAGAGAGATCCAAGATGGCCGATTAGCAGCAGCTCAGGATTGTAGCTCCCAGTGAAAGCGCAGAGAGCGAGTGGACGCTGCAATTTCAGACGAATTTCTGTTGCCCACAAAGTGGGAGATACCCAGCGGAGGAGCCACACGGGTCGCCAGTGCGACTCTTTTGGCCGGCGCGGCTGTTTTGCTGGCGCCCTGGTGCAGTGCTTCTCAGTGTGGAGTATATGGGACTGGGTGCCCTTTGAGTCAGGCTTGGCTGGTCCCACCCCCACAAGGAGAACAGCAATTGGAAGCGCTGAGGACTGAGAGTTTCACAGTAAGCACAGCTGAACCTGGGAAGGCCTAGCTCTATGGGGAAGGGGCGTCCGCCGAAGGAAAACTAAGAAACAGAAAAAACTTCATGACCAAACAAGCCGGACGTCCACTCAGACCCAATCTGAAAGTCGGCAATTACAAAGACGACAGGTGGATAAATCCACAAAAATGGGAAGAAACCAGTGCAAAAAGGCTGAGAACACCCGAAATCAGAATGCCTCTCCTCCTACAGG
>CAUYLG010039054.1:0-40242 GCA_963573385.1 Cacajao melanocephalus
TTAGCATTTCGTTAAATCTTCTTTCAAGGTTCTTAGTTTCTTTGCATTGGGTTAGTACATGTTCTTTTAGCTCACAGAAGTTTCTTATTATCCACCTTCTGAAGCCTGATTCTGTCAGTTCATGACACTCATTCTCCATCAGGCCTTGTTCCCTTGCTGATGAGGAGCTGCGATCCCCTGTAGGAGGAGAGGCATTCTGATTTCGGGTGTTTTCAGCCTTTTTGCACTGATTTCTTCCCATTTTTGTGGAGTTATCCGCCTGTCGTCTTTGTAATTGCTGACTTTCAGATTGGGTCTGAGTGGACGTCCGGCTTGTTGGTGATGAAGTTTTTTCTGTTTCTTAGTTTTCCTTCGGCGGATGCCCCTTCCCCACAGAGCTAGGCCTTTCTGGGTTCAGCTGTGCTTACTGTGAAACTCTCAGTCCTCAGCACCTCCAATTGCTGTTCTCTTTGTGGGGATGGGACCAGCCGAGCCCGACTCAAAGGGCACCCAGTCCCATATACTCTGCACTGAGAAGCACCGCGCCAGCCAAAAGAGTCGCGCTGGCAACCCGTGTGGCTCCTCCACTGGGTATCTCCCAGTTTGTGGGCAACAGAAATTCGTCTGAAATTGCGGCATCCACTCACTCTCTGCACTTTCACTGGGAGCTACAATCCTGAGCTGCTGCTAATCAGCCATCTTGGATCTCTCTCCCTTCCCTATACATTTTTAACCAAGAGTAAGAATGTTTTTAACATTTTGGTAAAAAAAATGTTAAAGGTCATGAAACAGTGATGATTTTTCTCATTGATGATTAAGATCACTTGGCATGGTTTTGGCTTGTATAGCTGTCTTTATAGCCCCACACTACTGTGCAAAGCAAGGACTGCCTGTCATTTCTAATCTGCATTATGTTATCTTCCTTAATTCACAAATAGTTTATGAATGTGTTTTTTATATTTCTAACATGGAAGGATTTGTGGGCTTTTTTATTTCTGATTTCACTGCATTGGGGTCCAGGTATATGGTTTGATAAGCAGTTCTTAGGCATTTGCTGAGACTGTGATTCTGCTTATAATGTAAATCCTATTGTCACTCAAAAGAGCATTTTTACACATATACACACACACACGTACACCCAGATCAACCTTGTTGACAATGTGTTCAAATCTATCCTTCATCATTTTTGTCTGCCCAATGAATCAATTTCAGAAAGAGTATTAAAATATTCCACTAAAACTGTAGACTTGTTAACTTTTATAGATCAAGTTCTTAGCTAAGTTTAACAAATGTTTGTTGAATGAAAATAAAGTCAAGGCAAAATTTGTTTTCTTTCCATTAGTCCCTCATTCACTCAATACAGAACTACAAGCATGAAAAAGATTTGAATCCTAGTTGATTTAAGAAATCTTTCAAGAGCAGCAAGCTGTATGATCACTAACACAACACACTTACTACAAAAGGTGTAGGAACATATCTTGAAAAAAGGTACACAGGAACATCTTTGGCCAGCAACACTGCAGCAGTGAGTTTAGCAAGCCTAAAAAAAGAGACATTTCATTTAGTCCTTCACCTACCATGCTTTTTAAAAACCAACCTTCCACATAAATGTTTCATATTATAATTAGTCTGAATAAATAGTAGCCTACTATATCCTATTCTTATAATCACTAATTATTTAAACTTCATGCCCTAATTGGAAAATTTTAAATAAATATTTTTTTAAAAAGAGTTTAAAAATTAACATAACTGATATTTCAGTTTCCTCTTTTTCCCTCATTCATCTTTTGATGGCTCTTTTACTAAGAAATAAAATCTGCAAAAGGCAAAAAGAATGGAAAAAGTGAAATAAGAGACTTTGATAAGCCCAATATGCATTATTACTCCCTGAAGAAAGATATCACTACATGATTATCTATTTATGAAAATACCATAAAACTAATCAAATAGGCACATAATGAGAGAATATAAGCTACATTATTCTCCTACCCTGTGCATTTGCCAAAATATTAAAGTTATAATCTAGGATGTCATTCTAAATATGAACTCTAAATATTTTAAATTTTTACTCCTTTCCGTAAAATCTAAAGCTTTTCTTTGAAACACTTTTCTTCTATTTCAGCTCTAATGGAGCATGGGATCACATGTCTATCTGACAGTCTATTGTTTCAGAAATCCTACTGTTGGACAAAAATTTTTTTTAAAATATGTTTTATTCTATTTCAACTTAATCTTTGAAACAATTAACTTTGTACCTCTGGCTGCTGCAGCTGCTAGTTACTTGACCCCGAGTGTCATACCCAACCACAAAGCCTCTCTGCTTGAAGTCTGAGAAACATCTCTCAAGGTATTTGTACATCCCCTGAAGCAAATAAACACAAAAGATTAGTCCTAATGGATGCTTGCATTTCATATGACTCAGAATCTCTTATTTTTATGTTTGGTGTGTAGTGTATTGGCCTCTAGGGAAGTAGCTTCTGCCTTTATGCCCATGTTTACCAGTGTGGGAGCAATACAACATTTCCTGGATTTTCAGACACATTTAATACCATGGAAACACAGATTTAGTAACCACTAAATCCAATACAATAAGTAAAACAGGAAAAACAGAAGAAATATAAGCATCAATAAGCTAAAAAAAAAAAAAGTGATTAGAAAAGCCAACATAAACTGTTTCTTGTCTCAAGGCTCTAGAGAACAGAATTTTGTCTTAAGTTCTTGCTAAATCTTATGATTGAAGTTAACCAAAAGATTTGACCTATTTATGATGCAAACATTTTTAATCAGCAACACAGTTCTTCACTAGAACATTTCTTATGATGGTTGATCCCATCGGTAATTCCTTGGTTTTAAAATCTCACAGAAAAAAATATTATAGACTAGGAAAATTTGCAGTCATGGATGACAAAAAAATGAAATGAAGTATTTCATATTGAAAACATCACAATGACTAACTAAAACCATTTAACTATCTTATGAATGATTTGCTAACTTTAATACTTTAATATCTAAAAATAATATTTTTTAACATTTTATATTATTACATTCCTTTAAAATTACTTTCACAAAAAGATGGGATATTTAATTATAACAACCCTGAAAAGAAAGAAATGCAGACACCATTTCTAATTTGGTCTCTTTCAATATCTTTTTTAAAAAGAGGAGACTCTAAGATGAAATCTCCATGTAATGTCTTGCCTAAGGCCATTCATTCAACTAAAACTAAGTTATACTACTTTATTGAAGACCTATTATATGGCTGCTAAATAAGTATGTGGTAGCACCAGACAAAGCCCCAGTGACTTCTGGTGCCTGAGTCTCTCAAGTACAATTAATTTTCCCAATCTATAAGCTATGAGTGTGTGCATGCTTAGCATATCAGCTAGATTCAACAACTTATTTCTAACGATGATACTATCCTAAAACCTCACAGACCCTCATATTATTCTCTGCTATCAGAATCCATCTTATTTCCCTATATATATTGGTTGGTGGAAAAGTAATTGTAGTTTTTACCGTTAAAAAAAAAAAAAAAAGGCCAAAACCGCAATTACTTTTGCACCAACCTATGAAGTCTGAAAAGGGCTAGTGCTTAAGAATCAGATTCCATGTGGCTTTTCCACTTCACACAATGGAATCCCAAATCCAGTAAAAATTTGCCCTTCTGTAGAAATTGATTTTCAAACACCTCCCCCACCTCTCTTTGTAAAGTCAAGAAATCTTCACTTTGAATGAAAGCATATGAAGAGACTAAATGTATAAGGAAAGAATGAACTAAAGCATCTCTGGTTGAGGAATGAGGGTGGGGTGGGTAAGGAAGGTGGCAGGTATCCTACCTATCCAGCCATCCTGCCATTCCTTCTCTCTCACCCCTGCATTAGCCCTTAGCTTTAGAGAATTCTCTCAGAATAAGGCTAAAGATGATTTACTGCTTGGGAGCATCAATTAGAATTATGTCTACTGAACAATTCTCTAGCCCAGAACTATTTTTAGTATATGCTAAATACATTATTGGCCTCAAAAGTGTAGTTATTTGAAACAGGATGATTCACTGCAAAGAGAAGCAATTTGTTTCTAGAGTAAGCGGCATAACTATGGAGAGAAATAAAATGAATTGTATCATATTACACAATTAACTCTCATATAGATATAGAAAATCATAATAAACAAAAATATTTTCAACTAAATTTTCCAAATACTCTGGTTAACCTTTATGAATGGCCGTATACCAAAATGAGTAATTATTTTCTCCTATCTAAGTTTGTTTCTTTGTATGAACTGGATATGCCAATATACATTTCTTGTTTTCAAATGCGAAGTAACATTGTCAACAAGTTGCCAATGGTAATCAAAAATAACTCTTCATCAGAAAGTCAGTCAGTGACCATGAAGATATATAAATGACTTCTAAAATCTTGAGCAAGACTAAAGGTCAGAATTGAGTCTACAGTTTTTACTTACATAAGAGTAACTTCTAGGAAATAAAGCTTTGTGTGTGTGTGTTTAGAAAGGCATTACCTAATTTATAAAGCAAAACAAACAAACAAACAAAAAAACCAGACTGAGAAACAGTACACTCTTATTTTTTTCTTTTTGAGACAGAGTCTTGCTCTGTCACCAGGCTGGAGTACAGTGGCGTGATCTTGGCTCACTGCAACCTCTGCCTCCCGGGTTCAAGCAATTCTCCTGCCTCAGCCTCCCAAGTAGTTGGGACTACAGGCATGCGCCACCATGCCCAGCTAATTTTTGTATTTTTAGTAGAGACAGGGTTTCACCATGTTGGCCAGGATGGTCTCGATCTCTTGACCTCATGATTCCCCCGCCTTGGCCTCCCAAAGTGCTGGGATTACAGGCATGAGCCACCACGCCCAGCTAGAAGTACACTCTTAATACTTTATAATACTTACCTGTGTTGACTGTATTACTGTAAGGTCATTAATATAGCAAAACCCTGCCCCCATGGCAGATCGAAGTCCTGCAGTCCCAAAAGTCATTCGACAACAAAGACGATCTCGCAGCTCCTTGTTCATCCCATTCCGTAACAGGTTTTCAATCTGCTCTTTTGTTTTGGGATTCTATAAAAAAGAAGTATTAAAACTTAACCAGGATCACAAGCAGAGTCCTAATATGAAGCTCTTCTGAGGAGCCAATATGCACATATCACAAGGTTCAACATTCAGTAGAAATTCCACAGTGCTACTTCTTTGTACGTATAATAAAACAATACCTGCCATTCACTGAGTCCCCAAAGGAAAAGGGCCTGTTGAGGGTGATTTACATACCTCTAAATTTCATAGCATTTGTATAGCATATTAGAGAACATTCTTTTTAAAAATTTGATACATTTAAGAGCTATGAATCCAAAATAAACCTCTTAGTAAAAAATGACATCCATTAAGTTAGAGTCTATGTTAAGTTTCAATCATAGTTCACTGTAACCTCAAACTCCTGGGCTCAAGTGATCTAGCCTCAGCCTCTTGAGTAGCTGGGACTACAGGCATATGCCACCATGCATGACTAATACATGAAGTTTTAAGAGAAATAGAGACACTACTGGATAAATACCATCAAAACATGCCTACCAGTTACCTACCTAGACCTCTGCAATTCAAAATGAAGAGATATTCCTTTCTACTCCTTAAAAATCACAGAAAACTATTCAATTTATCTATGGCACAAGTTGACCCTAAAAACGCTTTATGTGTTAAGTGTGAACTTAATTAAGAATGAGAATAAAAATTCATTCCAAACATGGTTTGTGAGGCAGGGCATGCCAACATCTATTTTAGGGATTCTGTAATTCATTGTCATGTACTTTAACTTATTTTCATAAATCTCAAGAATACTTGTCACTGAAAATGGTGCTTCACAAAAGAGAGTTAAGTTTCAAACAGAAATGCAATTATAATAACAGTAAGACTTACATAGAATTTTCCAGTATTTTCTTTTTGTAAAAGTCAAATATTAAGAAAATGAGCTGAAACACAACTTCTCTTTTCAACAATAATATGAATTGAATCCATACTGTTTACTTCTTCAACATCTACACAATGATGATGAATATTCAGAGTAATAAACCAGTGCACATGAAAGGTGCTAAATATTATAGTATATTTGTCCTTAGAAAGACATAAAAACATATTAATATATAATTTAAACAAAATGGTTTTCTGGTTACAATAGAAATTAAAGTAACCAGAGTACATGGCCAAACTAATGAGAAGCTGAATGAGATCAACTGAAATTTTAATCTGCTTAAAACTAATAGATGTTAAAGCATATAGATATATAATCCTGACTCAAGGAGTTTCTGTTTCATAAACAGCATACACTAACAAATACACAACCTACATAAAAATACGAATAGCTATTAAGAGAAAAATATGAATAACAATATCTAGGATACTATCATGTATTTTACAGAGAGGTCAAAGAGACTTGAAGAGGGCTAACATTTAAAGATGGGCATACGAATGGCAAAAATTGAATGAACTCTTCATGTGTCGAGAGTATATGGTACTATAATACCCTGCTAGTAGGAATGTAAATTGGGACAGTCTTTCTACAGTGGTTTTACAGCAAGTATCAAATTTTAAACTGCACTTGCCTTTGGCACATAGATTTCTGTCCACAGCAATACTTTCACGGGAACAATAACATTTATTCATACAAGAACAGTCATTGCAGCATCGTATGGGTAGTATTCTTATTAATATTACTATTGTATAGATGAAGAAATGAAGATTTAGAGAGAGAGCCTAGTATCACTGAGCTGGTACTGGAAATTTAGACAGGACGGGAACCCAGGCTTGTCTGGCTCTAAAACCTATACCATCTCACCATAAACAAACAAAATAATTGTGTTGGGTGTGTTAATAATGCTTCTGATAACAATTTAGCTACAGTTACTAAGCAAAATGATATTCCATTTTATTACAGGATATACATATATACATATATATGCATATGTGTTTATACACACATGTACACACACACATAAATGATCCACCAGACATAAATGCTATTGGTTACTGAGTATACTTCCTAATGTTTAATTGCGCAGCTACTAGAGTAGGGCCTAAAAATTCCACTCCCAATTACAGACTTCACAACCAGTACTAACCTAATTCCTGGTTGTTGAAAAGCTTGAAAGTTAGAGAAAAATAAAAATGAAGAAAGAATAAGGACATACTAGACATGATAAATACATTTATATGGCAAAAAGAGCTAAATAATTATAACAACAGGCATTTGAAATCTCCTTTAAACTCAGATTTCTCCACTATACAGTGAGACATTAAATTAGATGTTGATGTTATAAACTTCTAAAAATATAACCTAAAAAGCTATCTATGCAGCCATAATTATCACATATTCTCCATTCAGATGAAATTACATTTGTATTTTTTTTGCTAGTCATTATATCACTACGATTTTTTATAAACTATAATGTATGAAGATTCTAAAGAATTATAAACCAATTATTTTTAAATGAAATTTTCATGTAGAACTCAGGTATAGTAAATGAAAAGGAGAGCAGAAGAGTATACACAGTGTTTTCATTTATATACAAAGAGGTATGCATATATTTTTTTTGAGGTATGCACATATTTATATATCATCTAGAAGTATTCCTTGGAAATATAAGATACTAAAAATAGTGATTACCTCTGAAGGGGATATTAGACATGGGGTTTCAACAAGAAAAGTGACTTATTTTTACTGGACAGCCATGATACTCTTTGGATATTTTATGTATATATTATTATTATTTTTTTTTTGAGATGCAGTCTTACTCTGTCGCTCAGGCTGGAATGTAGTGACGCAGTCTCAGCTCACTGCCACCTCTGCCTCCCGGGTTCAAGCGATTTTCCTGCCTCAGCCTTCCAAGTAGCTAGGACTACAGGTGCACACTGCCATGTCCGGCTAATTTTTTGTATTTTAGTAGAGACAGGATTTCACCGTTTTGCCTAGACTGGTCATGAACGAACTCCTGAGCTCAAGCAATCCACCGGCCTAAGCCTCCCAAAGTGGTGGGATTACAGACGCCACAGTGCCCGGCCATATATTACTTTTTTATGGTAAAAACTAGTTACGTATTCATGATGGCTGAGAAAAACCACTACTTGTGTGTCTATGTGAACAATTTTTTACCTCACAAATGCTCTCCTTTTGCCACTCACAGAAAGCTACTGATAAGATCTGAATCTATAAAACATATATTGGAGTTCTCTCAAATGCAAATTATTGTTTGCTTTCTAAATGTGTGCTCTTGTTTACAATTCATTGATTATGTGGAGGTAGAAGCCTAATCAGAAAAAAAAAAAAAAGGAGGAAGACAGTAGGAAAGCTATTTGACTGACCTGCTTTTGAGAAATACACACACCAGGCTGGGTACGGTGGCTCACATCTGTAATTCCAGTACTCTGGGAGGCAGAGGCAGGCGGATGACCTGAGGTCTGGAGCTTGAGACCAGTTTGGCCAACATGGCAAAACCTCATCTCTACTAAAAATACAAAAATTAGCCAGGCGTGGTTGTGTGTGCCTGCAGTCCCAGCTACTCAGAAGGCTGAGGCAGGAAAATGGCTTAAACCTAGGAGGCAGAGGTTGGAGTGAGCTGACATCACACCACTGCACTCCAGCCTGGGCAACAGAGTGAGACTCCATCTCCAAAAAAAAAAAAAAAAAAAAAGAAAAGAAAAAAGAAATATATACACTGATCTGTTATATAAAATGAAAATTAATTATTTAGAAAGTAAATGCATTGAATCTGAAATAAATTTGCTTTTAACTACCGTGTCTTAGAATCCTAACAATTTTTTAGTACTCCAAAAAAGTAATCCTGTAGAAAAATCCAAAAGATTTTAGTGACTACTAGCATTTTCTGTACTTCATCAGTAATAAAGCTAATTGTTTAGTATAAAATCAGTAAGCTACAGAATATAGAAAAAAAGCCATGCATTATTTTCAAATTTTACCTGTATACCAAAAATTTTCCTTTAGGTTCTAATCCTATGGATTGCTTCAACTTTACATGGCTGAAATGAAGAAAAGAAATTATCTTCTTACATAATACTTGTGGAGTTTTCTTTTTTCCATATTGTAGATCCATAACGCCCAAATTCAAAGAAAACATGAAAGAACTGATTTTTTAAAAACCACTTTAAAAAAAATTTAACTTCCTACAAACTTTCATAGATGTGAAGAAGTTTACATTCCAGACCAAAATTCACATCAACTCTGCCTGCTAGCCAATGAAAGTATTAACATTAAATTATGAAGGATCATTTTGAACATGCCTAAGCTTTTCCAAACCTATTCTGTTCATAACTAGGGACTTCTTAATATTACTTATGTATAATAAATATAAATGTACATAAAAGAGTGTAAAAAAAGTAATCAAGTTTGACAATGAGAAGTGTGTTAGTTTGTCTGCGTTAGTATAAAGGAATACCCGAGGCTGGGTAATTTATGAAGAAATGAGGTTTATTTGGCTCATGGTTCTGCAGGCTGTACAAGCATAGCACCAGCATCTGCTCCACTCCTGGTGAGGCCTAGGAAGCTTTTAGTCATGGCAGAAGGGAAGGATAGCCAGCCTATCACACGGTAAGGGAAGGAACAAAAGAGAGCTGCCAGCCTCTTCAACAACCAGCTCTCACATGAACTAACAGAGTGACAACTCCTTATTATCACCAGCAGAGAATCAAGCTATTCATGAGGGAATCAACCCCATGACCCAAATGTCTTCTACCAGGATCCACCTCCAACATTAGAGGTCACATTTCAACATGAGATTTGCAGGGGACAAAACAGCCAAACCATATTAAAGAGTTTAACCTGTAAATCTTTTTTCCTATCTTATAAACCTATTTTACTTATCTTATAAACCTACTATTTTAATAATTTTAACACAATTTGAATCTACTTTATTAGTATTCTTATACAAAACCTAACAGCTTAAATATACTCAAAAACATGAATCGCATTGTTTAGAATATTGGAACAGATCTAAAAGAACATAATATACATTAAAAATCCCAAATTCAGGCTGGGCATGGTGGCTTATGCTGTAATCCCAACACTTTGGGAGGCCAAATCGGGTTGATCACCTGAGGTCAGAAGTTCGATACCAGCCTGGCCAACATGGTGAAAACCTGTCTCTACTAAAAATTCAAAAAATTAGCTGGGCGTGGTGGCACACCCCTGTAATCCCAACTACTTGGGAGGTTGAAGCAGGAGAATCTCTTGAACCTGGGAGGTGGAGGTAGCAATTTGCACCCCAGCTGTGCAACAAGAGTGAAACTCCATCTAAAAATAATAATCATCATCATCCCAAATTCTAATATTGTTATACAGCTAAAGGGGAGCCAATATATAAAACTGACTCTTTAATAACTCAAATAAATCTAAAGTTGCAAAACTGTACATAACATCTTAAAATGTTACTGACAAAGACTTGTGTCTAAATAATAAATACCAGTTTTATATAACTACAGAGAAAAATATTTTTATTTTGTTTATTATTTTGCCCCCATCTTGAATGAAAGACAAACATATTTTAAAGTTTATTTCTAACCAGAAGTTAAAATAGGAAAGTGCAATCTGAAAATCTAAAAGGTAAACACAGTTGACATTTACTTCTGAGGGTAAGCCAATTTGAAGATCCAAGTCTAGAGTCTTGGAGCAGAACAGGTTTTCTAAGTAAGAGGTTTCCTGATGAAGTCCAAAATATATTCATGCTAAACTAATCATTGTTTCCCAGTTAAAGGATTTTTGAGCAATTCTAGATTTAATTTCCCTATCTTTAAAAAACTGATAGAAATTAACAGAAATTAATTTGGCTTAGATACAAAACTTGAATATAAAATATATTCATCATATGTGATTTGAATAATTGCTTAATGAATACAAAAATCATATCCATGAAATGAAGTACTAAGTACTCCCAAAGTAGAAAATAATTCTTGAAATACATTATTATCATTTAAGGATAATATTAGATATATCAAATTAGTATGAAAAATTAAAATGTTAATTATTTGTTTCAAAAAATACCTAATCTTTTTTTTAAAAAACTATAATTTTTTTTTAACAAAGCACATACATTGAGCTCAACTTTACTGTTCAATGACATAGTCAAACTTGTCTCTGTTAAGCTTTAAGTAAAAAATATTTCTCATATAAGGTGTCAACATAAAATATTTCAAATGTTTATTGTCTTTCTACAAATATTCTGACATACCCTACTTTTCTTAATCAACAAAGAATCCAATTATTGGCTAATGTGCTAAGTAGACCACTGTAGGATAGAAAGATCACTGAAGTATAATTCTAGAAGGCTTGGCCCTGATCTTGAGTCAGCAATTGCTTAGCTAGATAACCCTGAACAAGTCATTTCACCTTCCCTTAGACTTTAGATTCCAAGCAGATGAGATGATTTTTGAGATTACCTTTTCAAACTCTACAGGTTTTGTCAGTAAGTGATCATGTGAAGTACTAAGTATACTAAGTTCAAGGGCTCCAGTCAGTATCTATTACTAGCTTTATGACCTTGAAGAGGTAATTTCACTCCAGCATCCTCACCTGTAAAAAACAGGAATCGTGTTCTACTCTTCTTCCTGGGCATCATGGCCAGCCTCCCTTGGAGCTAAATGAGACCATGTGACAGAGTTGTAGTCACTGGATATGAAAGAGATGTGCACCACTTCCATGCCTAGCCCCAGACCCATTCCCCTACCACTCCTCTTTCCTCATTTACCCATTAAACAGAGAGGACTTTAAGGACCTAGAGGAGTATGTAGCAACAAGATGGAATAAATGATTTCACGGAGCAAAATCCCCTTCCTTTACCTCCTACCTCATAGGCCAGCACTAGGCTGTAACATGAGCAAGAAATAAACTTTCACTGTGTAAGCCACTGAAATTTTGGCATATTTGTGGGGTTTTTATCTTTTTTTTTTTTTTTTGAGACAAAGTCTTGTTCTGTTGTTCAGGCTGGAGTACTCTGGTGCCATATCAGCTCACTGTAGCCTGGACCTCCTGGGCTCAAGTGATCCTCCTGCCTCGGCCTCCCAAAGTGCTAGGATTATAGGTGTGAGCCACCGCACCCAGTGGAAGTAATACTTGAACTGAAAAGTGAAATATTAGTAGGAGATGGATTGTGGAGCAAGGAGGGTGAGGAACAACTCGGGAGTAGAGAGATAATGAGTTCAGTATTAGACTTACTGAGTTTGAAATGATATCTATACCCAGCATGCTAACCATGCTTCCCTCCCCAGTGGTAACCTAGGAAATGAAAATTAAAACAAGACAGCATTTCTCACCTAAAAATGTATTAAGAGTTTTTAAAATGAGTAAGCCCAGGGCTGGGGAAAGAAAATTAACTCTAGTAACCAAAGAAATAAAAATTAAAACAAGATATCATTTTTTCACATAAAAATTGATTAAGAGTTTCTAAAAAAGAATATGCCCAGTACTGGGGAATGAAAGTGTATTTATTGCTACGGCTGAGTAAAAAACCACTCTCAACTTAATGGTTTAAATCAATACTTATTAATTATCTTTCATAGTTTCTATGGGTTGGGAATTCAGAAAGGGAACAGCCAGGATGGCTTGTCTGTGTCCCACTGCAGGCTTGTCTATCTGGCAGTGATGCTGATTGTAGGCTGGGGCCAAGAAGAGGTCATCAAATGGAACACCTACAGAGGCTACTACTTCTTATGGCCTCAGCTTCCTCGCAATGTTGGGTTCCAAAGGCAAGTGTCCCATGAGGAAGCCAGGCAGGTGGAAGTCATATTACCTTTTATGGCCTAGCCCTGAAGGGCAGGTTAACTTCCACTGCACTGTATTTATTATTTTTATTTTTATTTTTTGGCTTCCTCTTTCTTTATTGGGCGCTTTGTAGATATCATGCAGGTCTAAAAGTTATTTAAAAACTGACCAGGACAAAAGTCCTGGTCCAGAGGTCCAAGCCAGAAGCAAAAAGGAATGGGGGCGGTGGGCTGGGGGTATTCCTCCAACATCACCAAAACCCAGAAAATGAGGATCCTGAGCTCCTCCTCAGGCTTGGGCCCTTGGGTTAATCTGCAAGTGCCTTGGACTGCATCATATTCAGAGTAAGGTAACCAGCAAGGGGCTGGAGGGAACAGCCAATTGAGTCTAGATGTGGACAGACGTAACTAGAAGGAAGACAGGAAACAGGTACTGTCCAGCTGTAGATAAGAGAGTGCAGCTAAGGCAGGTTGAGGGGCAGGGAAGAGGCAGCAGGAATGGCATTGCAGCAATGCAGGAGTAGCCCTAGAGTCCTGTCCTGAGTAGCTGGTCAAGGTAGCATCTGTTAGTTCCCAGATGGAGCTCCTGACCCGATCCCAGGTAGAGGGCTCACACGTTGTGGGTCCTCTTCGTGAGCGGGGGCTCCTCATCTACCAGCTTGGACTTAAAGTGCTCCTTGTAAGCCAGGATGTCTCCAGGCCACTTGGTGATGTCTGCTTCTCACAGACCCAAATTTCCTGTGCAACCTGCTGAATGAGTCTGAAGTCATGGCTGACCAGCATCATACTGCCCTAAAACTCATTGATGGCATCTGCCAGGGCGTTGATGGCCTCAATATCAAGGTGATTGGTGGGCTCATCCAGGAAGAGCATGTGGGGGTTCTGCCAGGCCAGCCAGGCCAGACACACTTGGCACTTCTGCCCGTCTGACAAGTTCTGGATTGGGCTCATCTGTTGTTTCCCAGTGAGACCATATCGCCCAATGATCTTCCTCGTTTCTTCCTTCTCCTTGATCTCTGGGTAGCATTTCATCTTGTACTCCAAAGGCGAGAGATCTAAGTCCAGCTGCTCTTCTAAATGCTGATGATAATGCCCTATCTTGACAGGAGAGTGTTTTCAGATCGTGCCATCTGTGGGTAGTAGCTCTTCAGTTAGCAGCTTCGAAGAGTTGACTTCCCTACTCCATTGGGCCCTACCAGAGCCACTTGTGTGTCAAGGTCAATTTCAAATTCTAGATTATTGTAGATGCAAGGCCCATCTTTTGTATACTTGAAGCTCACATTTTGCACCATAATAATGGGTGGAGGGATCTTGCCATATGGTGGGAAAGAAGATGACAGTGTCTTGTCACTCATGACCCTCCTCTCTGTCATTCCTGATGCCGTCATTTTCTGTAGTGTTTTCTCCTTGCTCTGGGCCTGCTGGGCCAGCTTGGCACTGCCATGACCAAACCTTGCAATGTAGTTCTTCATGTGTGCAATATGATCTTGCTCCCAGTGAAACCTCTTCATCTGGTTCTCCTCCAGCTCTAGCCACGTCTTCACATACTGATCATAATTACCCATTTAATACTTCAGTTTCTTGTCAATGATGTTGGTACAGACACCATTCAGAAAATCCTGGGAATGCGAGATAAGGACCAAGATGTGCTTAAAAATTTTTAGTTCTTCCAACCACACGCAAGCATCTAGGTCCAGGTGGCTGGTGGGCTCATCCAGGAACAGAATGAAGGGCCAAATAAAGAGGACTCTGGCAAAGGCAACCCTCATCCTCTAGCCTCCGCTGAAGTCTTTTAGCTTCTTGCGCTGCATGGCAGGTGTGAAACCCAGTTCACGCAAGATCCGCAAGGCCCTCGACTCTGCCTTGACAGCATCCAGAGCTCCTCTAGGCACTGGTAGAGCTCCATGAGCTTCTCACACTCCACATCCTCACGAGCCAGCTGCTCTGCCTCCCTCTTCAGCATGGACTGCTCTGTGTCGACTTCCATCACACACTGCAAGGGGGTCTTGTTACCAGGGAGCATCTCTCAAGTCAAATGCCGAAGTGCTCAGGGATGAGTACTTCACATTTCCCAATAGCAGAGAGCAGCATGCACTTTCCAATTCCATTTAAGCCAATGAGGCCACAACAGCAGCCTGAGTTTAATCCCAGTTTTGTGTCACTGAGCAGCTCTTGACCATGAAAGGTGAGTGAGAGGTTGATAATGTGAATGTCAGTACTGTTGGGGTGAGAGGTCAGGACGACAGTGACAGCTTGAGCAGCAACTTTCTTCATTTCAAAGACCTCTAGCTCCTTGGTGAGCAAATCCATTTCTGTGGTCTCTCTGTTACTGGCCTCATTTTTCTCCTCTGCCACCTGTGGTTCTGTGACAGTGTCTCCATTTTCTTCACGTCCTTTTCTGGGCCGCTGTTGAGTTTTCGCAGCCTCCTTCTTTTTGGCTGCCTTCTTTTTGGCCAGGTCAGAGGGCATCATGATGACCCACAGGGAGCTGGGCCTCACCGCTCGGCCTATTTTTTTTGTTTTTTGTTTTTTTGTTTTTGAGGCAGAGTATCACTCTGTCACCTAGGCTGGAATACAGTGGCGCAAACACGGCTCACTGTAGCCTCTGCCTCCCAGGTTCAAGCAATCTTCCTACCTCAGTGTCTCCCAAGTAGCTGGGACTACAGGCATGCACCATCATACCTGGCTAACTTTTTAACTTTTTTGTAGAGATGGGGTCTTGACATGTTGCCCAGGCTGAGCTTGAACTCCTAGCCTCAAGCAATCATCCTGCCTCAACCTCCCAAAGTGTTGAGATTACAGGCATGAGTCACCACACCTGGCTTTGTACTGTATTTCTTTAGGCAGTTACAAAGGTCCACCCAGGTTTCAGCAGAGGGAACACAGATCCCACCTTTCAATTAGGGAGTGCCAAAGTCATATAGTGACTTTGGAAGAGCATGTGGAATGGGATATATAGGTGCAGCCATCTTTTAAAAATACAATCTGCCAGAGGAACTATATAAATCAACACAACATCTCAGATGACAATTTGCCAGTGTTATAAGCAGCTTAAATATTAAATAGTCTTTGTTTTACCAATTCTACTTCTAGAAATTTATCCCAAGGAAATAATCACGGATGCATGTTATGATTTAGTTATAAGGATAGTTACTAAAATAATATTAATAATAGTTAAAAAAAAAAAAAGTAAGCAAACCACATGTTAATAGAAAACTGGTTAATTAAAAAGGCTGCTGTAACAATACATTAAAAGAATGTATTAAAAATTACATTAGAATTTTCATATGCAAAAGCAATTACATATATTAAGGGGGTAAGTATATAAACCGTCTGTGCAATACAATTCCAAATTTGTAAAACTAATACACATAAATGCATAGAAAAATAAAACTAAAAAGAAAAAAATGCGATTGTTCCTTGTATCTTTATATGGAAGAATCACTTATGTAATCAAGGAGAAAAGTTTACAGAAAACAAATTAACCCCAAACTCTTATTTATTTAAAATTTCATATTTCAGATGTGCAGTTACATAGGTAAATGTGTGCCATGGTGGTTTGCTGCACCTATCAACCCATCACCTAGGTATTAAGTCCCACAGGTATTAGCTATTTATCTTGATGCTCTCCCTCCACCTCCCCGACAGGCCCTAGTGTGTGTTGTTCCCCTCCCTTTGTCCATGTGTTCTCATTGTTCAGTTCCCACTTATAAGGGTAAGAACATGCAGTGTTTGGTTTTCTGTTCCTGTGTTAGTTTGCTGAGGATAACAGCTTCAGCTCCATCCATGTCCTTTCAAAGAACATGATCTCAATCCTTTTTATGTTTACATGATATTCTATGGAGATATATATACATATTGCATTTTTTTATCCAGTCTATCATTGATGGGCATTTGGACTGATTCCATGTCTTTGTCATTGTGAATAGTGCTGCAGTGAACATACATGTGCATATATCTTTATAATGGAATAATTTATATTCCTTTGTAATCCCAAACTCCTAACTTGTATATTGATGTTATTCATCAGTTTAGGATGAATAATATAGTAATTATTTCTTTCCTCTCCTTAAAGGATTTCCAATGAATAGCCTGTTAGATCTTTTCCTGTATCATCTTACTCTCATAGCTTCTCTTTTACTCCCCAACTTCCCCCCAACCTTTTGTCATTCCATGCTTTGTTCTGAATATTTTTCACTGACCTAGCTTTTCTAGTTTGCTAATTCTCTGTTTGATTCCTTTCTAAAGTGTTGTTAAATTTGTTCACTGAATTCTTGATTTTAGTTATTAAATTTCTTCAGTTTCAGAATTTCTATTTTTTAAAATTTACTCTTCGTATTTTCATATCTCTGCCAATTTTAACCTATGAGATTACTCTTACTTCTGATCTCTGCTCAATTTTAATCTTTTTTTATCTTCTTGACATTCACAATCTTAGTTATTTTAAAGTCTGCATTTGATAAATACAGGAGCCCTTGAAGGTCAGTTTGTGTTATCCGTTGTTTCTGCAGGTTCTTGTTTATGCTGACTTGTTTCCTTATATGTCTGGCTATCTTTTGACTCTGTACTATTACATTTATATTATTTTTGTAATATTATTAGGTATTATATTTGCAGTATTACTAGTAGAAATAATTTGGAACTAGGATGGAGCTACCTCCCTCCAGGACATTTTTGTTGTTGTCTTTTTTTTTTTTTGCTTTTCTCAGGCATCTGAAAGCACTAGCAATCCAGATTCACTTTAATCCAATTTCCAAGACATCCAAATGACTCAAAACTGGAATATAGTTTGTACGAGGAGTGTTTACTTTGAGTTCATCAGTATTCACAGGGCAGTCCTTTGGACTTATAACCTAAAGTAAGAGTGTTTTCAGGGTCTCCACCAGCGACAGGCCCTAGATTCCAATTTTTGTCCCTCTATACTAGCAAGGCTAACAAAAAGACTGCCAACCTTTTTAGCTGCCTATCCTCATCAGTAAATGTGCCCTGGGCAAACATGGCCCTAAATATAAAACTCAGCTCTCTGAATTTCTGTTTTCTTCTAGATTGTGGCCTGGAATTTCATTCTTCTTCCAGATCTTGAACTGGAAACTCTTGATTAACATTAAATAACACCTTCAAACAGATTTTTTAATCTACATTTTATCTATTTTTTCCAGTTATTGGAGGAAGATTGTCCAAATTACCATATCTGTCATTACAAGAAGCAGAAGTCTTTCTACCATACAACATTGAACTGTATGGTATGGCTTTATTACACTTAACTTACACATACTAAACTATATGTATTCAGCCCTACCTCCAAAATCAATCTTAAAATTGTACTTTGTGCATGTGCTCCATTATATATGGTACATTACTACATGTTACATATTCTCATATGTTTCTCTATAAGGATAAATACTTGAAATCATATATGTTGTAGTTCTTGGACAATTTAAGGCTTTACAAGGGTGATTTTTAAGTTTTATACAATTTTCATTATTTATTAACTTTGGAATCTAACTCCTAAGTAAGACAAGACTCCACTATACCAGAAATGTTCTGACACGGAAGTTACCTATTTAGGATACTACAGAACATATTTTTATTCTGAGTAGGAGCTTAAATAATATCGAGGTTTCTGTCAACTGAGATTCCATAGTTTTGTGCTTAATGTATACCTGCATACCAGACAAAAGATTCATGGCCTGATGTTTAATGCATATTTTGAAATGGCGAAAATACTACTAACAGGAGAACCTTGCCCATCAGCATGAAAACTACCAAGAAAGGAAACAATAATACGCTTTTTCTTTTTCAATAAAGCCCAATTTTCAAATTCTTCTGAAATTAGACTACAAGTATGGTCTAACTGCATTCCCTAAAAGTTAAATATCTGTATATCATGTATATGTCATCTTTATAAGTTATACATATAATCTATGGGAAAAAGTTATGTACAAAATTATGCTGTAAGCATTATTCAAAATGGTTTTAAAAATCAGAATACTTTAAGACATCCAGCAAAAGGAAATGGTTAAATATATTTACCAAGTGAAATATTATGCTGTCAATAAAATTATGTTTTACATGATAAAAATTGCATATATAAATTCAAAAGACAAACTGAGAAAAAACATTTATAATACATGATAAATCAACCAAAGGCTTATTTCTTTAGCATTAAAACAAAAAGGAGAAAAGATTAATAACTCAATAGAAAAGTTAGCAAAAGATATGAAAACAGTTCATAGAAAAGGAAATACAGGTATCTTTTAAGTATACAAAAATATATTCAACCTCACTTATAAGCAAAATAGAAATTAAAGCTAAAATAAAATATAGTTTTTATTTTTCACAACGGCAAAGAAAAATATCTGATACTGCATTGTAGAGTGAAGAATCTGAGAAAGCAGGCACTTTTATATATTGTTGGCAGAGGAATATATTGGTGCGTACTCTCTGTAAGGCAATTTGGCAATATCTGTAAAAAAAAAAAATTTTTTTTTTTTTTTTGAGACAGGGTCCCACTCTGTCACCCAGGCTGGAGTGCAGTGGTGCCATCACAGCTCACTGAAGCCTCAAGCTCCCAGGCTCAAGCAATCCTTCCACCTAAGCCTCCCAAGTAGCTGGGACTTTAGGCTCATGCCACCATGCCCAGCTAATTTTATTTACTTTTTGTAGAGACAAGGTCTCCCTATTTTGCCCAGGCTGGTCTCAAACTCCTAGGCTCAAGAGATCCTCTTGCCCTGGCCTCCCAAAATGCTGGGATTACAGGCATGGACCACCATGCCCAGCCTCCCATGGTTATCTTCATTTAAGCAAAAAATAAAATGAATTTTTAACTGAACAAGAAAATCAAACAAACCTAGGATTCTTACGTATGTCTTGATTACTTTGAGGAAAGGAAGAAGGGAAGGAGAATGGAATCAGAGGGTGGACACGGGAATTTAAATTCTAATTTCTTTCTTTTAACGATGTGATTCAAAGTTAGCAAAATATACGATTTCACAAAATGGAAGCTATCATTTTTCTGCCTTTTTAAAAAGAGGGCAGAGATAAATTTGTTAGTAAGCCTCATGACCTTTTTTCCTGATTTTCTTACAGAGTAAACATCCTTATGTAAAACATTTATATCTACATTTCTATGACAGTTTCTAGGATCCCCTCCACAACTCCATTCCATCTCATCCTAATTACATACTGCAGCCAGATTAATCAGCCAAGAATCAGCAATAGAGTTCAATTCTCATTACATCAAATGTAAAAGTTAGAAAGGTTGGGATGAGATCCCAAAGGGCAGAGGAGTTCAAAATCTTCTTAGACTCAAATAGTTCCTCTCGCTACACTTCTCTGAGCCTTTCTTTTAAAGATGTGATGCAAAGTTTGTGTATAGGTTTAAAAAATGGGAATAACTACCATAAACAATCCTTGGGAGGATTAAGAGACTTTCTACATGAAAGCACCTAGTAAGTACCATGTTTGGTACATGATCACTCACCTATACTTACTCGCCGTAGTAACACAATACATACGCTATACTTAAGAAATCTCTTCATTATTCTTGCATGCCTCCTGCTCAGTTTCATTTCCCTGATCAGTGTCATTTTCCATTTTATTATTCTACTGTGCCCACTTTAAATATTCTGCCCCCACATCCATTATCTATTCATATCCTACTTATCCTTCAAGTCCCAGCTCAAATTCTACCTCTTACAAAAAGTCTTCCTGACTTTGAACATCTATTACCCTTAAAAGCCAATGTCAGTTGACCACTTAATTTTTGTTTATATTTTAAATTTTACTTTAGTTATTATGAATTACATTAACACATTTCTCTTATTTAAAAAATACTATTAATACAGATAAAGCTACAGACATCACTGACCATTACACTCATTCCCAGACCCCTCCTTTAGAGGTGCTGTTTATGGTTTATAATATATTCTTCCAGACCTTTACTATACATCTATATATTTGTAAAATGCAGTTTTGCTTTACCTCTTCATATATATGGCAACAAATTTTGCATGTTGTTCTATAACTTGCTTATTTCATATATATCTTTCACAGGGCCAAATACTACATGATTTCACTTATGTGAGGTATCTAAAATAGTCAAATTCATAGAATCGAAGAGTGGAATGGTGGTTGCCAGATGCTGGGAGAGAGGGAGGAATGGAGAATTGCTAATCAAGGGGCATAAAGTTGCAGTGAAGCCAGATGAATACATTCTAGAGATATGCTGTGCATCACTGTACCTACAGTTAACCATATTGTATTGAATACTTGAAAATCTGTTAAGAGGGTAGATCTCATGTTAAGTGTTCTTACTATGATAAAATAAAATTTAAAAAATATATACCTATGTATCTATATATCTCTTTATATCTATGTATCTCGGAGGTCCTTTCAATACATACAGAGCCATGCTATTGTTTTCACTCCAGAGAGTTCCAGTTTATGTTACCATTTCTTTGTTCATGGACACTTAGGTTTTTTCCTCTCCTCATTTTTACTTATATAAATAATGAAATATTTCAGAGAGAAAATGACGTGAAAAAATTCTGAAGCAGAAGCAACATAAAACCATTACTTACATTAAAGAGGCTTTCTAACAAGGTAGACATTAAAATGTCTTTGAATCAGAAAGATATGGTATTTTTCATTTACCATATTATAGTCTTCCTACTCCTTCAGGCATTAAATATGACAGTTTCCATAGTTTTGTTTGGTAAGACACTGTTCATTAAATGATTTGGTGTAAAAGATTCTATGAGGATTGGCTCCCTGTCTATTCTTCTCCACCTGCGTAGATCATTTTCTCCATTAACTCCGAACACCAGAGGGCAGCAGCCTCAGTACTAATTAGCAGTAATGCAGAGAGCAGTTGACTAATGAAAACAATACTCCTTTAGTAAAATCTGCACTAAATTACTAATCAGTCTTTTACTTGGAGGGAAAATATTTCTAAAAAACCAAACAGATAGGAATTAGGTAAAAACCGGTTTCTCCATGAAACAAGACAATCTTGCTGTCTCTCCAAAAGGGCAGAGGAAAGAAATCTGATTTAGATTATTCAAGGATTATCACTGAAATCTGAGCTAATGCATCCAGGTGTGGTGGCTTGTGCCTGCAGTCCCAGCCACTTGGGAAACTGAGGTGGGAGGATCAGTTGCCATGAGCTACTATCACACTGCATTCTAGCCTAGGTGACAGGGTGAGACCCTGTTTCTCTACAAAACAAAACAAAAACCCTGAGCTAATGAAATATAGTAAGATTTATGTTCTTTTGTTAATTGAATGTATCTCACAAGTAAAACCTGGAAGAATCAAATGATGATAAATTGCTTTTTATTAGATTCTCCATATTCTTTCTGATTTTTTAAATAAGAGGAGAGAAACAGGAAAAATTTTTTTTTAATTGTTTTTTTGTTGAGATTGAGTCTTGCTTTGATACCTAGGCTGGAGTGCGGTGGTACAATCTTGGCTCACTGCAGACTCCAACTCCTGGATTCCAGTGATTCTTCTGCCTCAGCCTCCTGCATAGCTGGAATTACAGGCATGTGCTACCATGCCCGGCTAATTTTCTGTATTTTTAGTAGAGATGAGTTTCACTATGTTGGCCAGGCTGATCTCGAACTCCTGACCTCAGGTGATCTGCCTGCCTCAGCCTCCAAAAGTGCTAGGATTACAGATGTGGGCCACTGCACCTGGCTGGGAACATAACTTTAGATCAAAAACATGTCGAAATAGGTTTTCTAATGGCCTTGTAGAAAACTTGAAGGAATTAAACAAAACAGCTTTTATGAAAGAGAGAGAGAGAGAGAGAGAAAGAAAAGAAAAGAAAAAAACAGGGCAAAGAAGTCCTCAAATAGCAAGCAGCAGTAGCTAGTCTACCTATTTTGAAAACTGTTAGCTAAGACAGGAAGGGTTTTCAAATATGAATTACTCCTTTTCAAATATATCTAAGGAAAAGGTACAATTTTTCCAAACCATTGTCTTTCAGTAATCAATCTACAGATAAGGTTTATCCATCTTTTCACAGCTTGATAGTCCATCTCTTTTTGTGGCTTGACAGCTGATTTGTTTTAATAACTGAATAACATTTGATATACAACAATTTGCTTATTCATTCACCTATTGAAGGACATCTTGGTTGTTTTCAGTTTCAAGTACATTTTTAATTTGAAGAAATAAAAGTATAAAGACTTTTAGTTCAAGATAAAAGACTTAAACACTTGTCTCCCCTCCCTGAGAACTTATTATAGTGATAGTAAAGGAACAAATGGACTATACCTACGATGTAAAAAGAACTGGAGGAAGGAGTGAGTGGATACTGAGGAGTAGATGCAATTTCGGCAAATTTCTGGAAGACAAAAAGTGGCATGAAGCAAAGCAGAATAAGCCCAAACCCAAAATAAGTTGGTATCATGGACATTTTGTTCTATAATCAAAATGAAATCTTGTCTCCAACACAGATGAACCATTAGGACATTATGCTAAGTGAAGTAAGCTAGTCATAGAAAGACAAATATTGTATGATGCCACTTATATGAGGTACCTAGAGTAGTCAAATTCATAGAAACAGAAAGCAGAATGGTGGGTGCTAGGGGCTTAGGGGATGAGGAAATGGGGAGTTCTTTAATGGGTTACAGAATTTCAATTTAGCAAGATGAAAAAGTTCTGGAGATGTTTCTTTTTCCCTTAAGATCCATCAATTAATTGTTCAAAATGATGCCCCATTTTAGTTGGCTTCATTTTTAGACCATAACTTAACTTACTCAGCTTTGACTTTCCTTGCTTATTTGGGTCCTTCATTCTTTCCTTCCCTCCCTCCCTTCCTACTTTCTTCCTGCCTTCCTCCTCCCTCTCCCCCTTCCTTGGGTAACTGCTTTTCTTTCTTTCTTTCTTTTTTTATGTTGTTGACCAGAAATAACACACCATCTTCACCATATCACTAACACCTTCCAGCTTTTTACTATTTATGGCATAGATGGTGACTTATTTTTCAGGACATATTTCTCGAATCCCAATGTGGATCAGTACACTACTGTCATTTAGGATTTCTTTACATTAGACTTCTGGGGAAGTTACTCCATGTTAACTTCCCTCATAGTTCCTATTTCTTTTTGTGATGTTTCCTCAACTTTAACTTCTATATTTTCTATTGCATTTGGCAGGGGTGGGGGTGTAAAAATGTTTTTTTCTTAATTTCCAAGAGCTCATTCTTGTTTTCTGTTTCTTTTTCATAACATATTTCTTTATTTGATGGAATAATTATCTTATTTAATCAAAAAACTAAGTTCTTGTGTTCCCTGACTTAACTCAGTTTTTTTTCCTGTATCTATTGCTCTAACTTATTTTACATGCAGCTTATTTCCTTCTTATAGCTTGATCATTAGTTATCAACATCAATAGGTTTTTAGCCTCTGGCATCCAACATTGTTTTCCGTTTCTGTGTATTTGACTATGCTAGGTATCTCATATAAACTGGTATGGGTTTTCTTTGTTTTTATGTATAGAGTATGTTTTCTCCCAGTCTCCCCTTAAATAGAATGGCCAATGGAAGCTCTGTTTGTGAGTTGGACTTACTGTCCTGCAAACTTTGCTAGCATTAATTATATTGTTTAAACTTTCAAAAGAATGACTAAAGCTAATACCATAACTATCAAAATTTAGGATAGAATATGAGTGAATTCTAATTTTTCATAGCACAGGCATGTATTTGACAGATAATATCTAAAATTTTAAAATACATCAAGAAATAGTGGTTCTAGCATATTACTTGGTATTTTCATGGTAACCACAAAAATAACTAAAAAGAAACTTTAAAATGACTTATAAGGAGCAAACAGGAAAAGAAGAGGCAGTTAGGAACATTGTTTTCCAGTGTAACCCCTTCTGTACTATTTTTTAAAATCATAAGCATGTATTTCCTAAAAAAGACTGCAAATAAAATGATGAAAACAGGAGAAAATGTAGGAAATTTGGAAGTAAAAAGAAAAAAATGAATTTGAATTCTAAAAAGAAAAATTCAAATATTCATTTATATATACTAAATTTCTTGAACAGAAGGAGAACACTGTTGCCAAGGAGACCAAAGCAACCGTTCAGCTCTTAAAAAAAATCCATGGCAATTTATTCTGCATAATATTACATCCTACTCCAGCTTTATAAAAGCCAATAAAATGGTTTTAATGAGCGCCTTGGAACTTAGTTTACGTTGTCACTAGCATTTATTAAACATTTGGTTTATGGAGTCTACCATAGTGATAAGAATACAGTAAAAGTCAGATGACCTAGGTTTGAGTCCCAATGTTACCACTTAAAAGCCATATTTCCTTGAGCAAGTCACTTTTCTTTTATGAGCTTAAGTTTCTTTACTTGTAAAAATGGGGATAACTACTACCTGCCTAACACACTGTTGCTGTGAATAGCAAATGAGACTTAGAGTATTCTACTTAAGTTGAAACACTACAGAAATAAATTCAGGGAATAAAGACTAGCATTTCCCAAAAGTAATAAAGCCATATGTAGATACTCTGTACTCCTCATTGACTAAATGCCAAATTCAGTATTAGAAAAATGTGAACAAAAAATGTTATATAAACTAGTGTTGTAAAAATTGGATTGAACTAGGTGGCAGATCCAAGCTCCCATCTAGGCTCCCCAACTGGATAATGCCCACAATTTCTTTGGGTCTTTACACAAGGACCCTGGGGTAGACCACCTTTGTAGAGGTATGTCATGAGTGTACTTCCCATCACATAGTGATGATTTAAAAGGAAATTTGGTCACCACCTTTTCTATCTGGGCTACATTAGGAGGCACAGAAAATCATGTGAGTGACCTTGAAAAAAACTTCTACTGTTAGACTAATGTTTGAATCACTGGCTTAGACTGAAGTATTTTATTTCCACTTTCAGGCTTTTTATAAGCCTACGCTACCTTGAACTTTACATGATACTCTTTCTCAACACACACCTACATTTTGAGACCAGAGTGCTCTACTTGCTATTTCTTAAAATGCCATGGTGAATTCCTGCCTCCACATCATTGTTGATATACAGGAAATTCAATACCTTTGTGGAAACTGCTATAGTAGGCTGAGCTGCTCTGTCCTGTGTCCCAGCTCTATTCCCCATCCAGCCACTGACCCACCCACTTTGCCAGTGCCTAATATCTTACATACAGGATTACTTTTAAAAAGAAAATTCACAATGGATAGAACAGGACATATTATATTGAGAGAACCTGGCTTCTGGGACAGCACAACTTGTCTATAATTTGACAGAATGTATGAAAGCACTGAAAGAAAGAACTAGGAAGGAGGTGAGTGACTTAGTCAGCCATAGAGCATAGAATGAGAGAGCACTGGTAATAGAGTCATCTGTTCACTGCCTGGAGGAGAAATGCCTTGATCCAGGACTTGTTGGATTCTAGTGGTAGGACAGTCCCATTGTGGAGATGTGTGCATTTACTTATTACAGGTTGATGCTGTTAAATGTTGTGTCATATATCTGACTCCCTGTGACTTGATTTCATGATCACCAAAAATCATCTTTTGACTTCTTTTATGGTGCATCTAGAAAATGCCCTGAATAGGAACAAATCTACTTAGCTATTACATCTGTACCATACATTAATGAAACATTCTGAATTCAGACATCAGTTTCTGTGACATTGAGCACAGTGAGTCCATCCTGAGACAAGGTAGGCTAACAAATTAGGCTGAAGGCTCAGGAACTGGAAGGTCACATTCTGGACTTGTAAATTTACCAACAGAAAGCCACCCCATGGAAACTACATGTAGTATTCCAGACTGCCCCAATATACACCCTGTCTTGCATCGTTTTCTTTTTAACATTTGCACACACACCTGTGTTAATATAAGCCCTTAAAGACATACTCAAGCCCTTCTCTGACCTGGTCTTTACATACCCTTCCTAAATTTTCTATGTACCCTGAGTGACAGCAGAAATAAAAGTTCTTCATACACACATTAAAATTTTTCTCTCTCTGCTTATTATAGTTCTCCTTATGTTAGCAAGTCTAATTTTAATTAATTCTGAAAGTTCAGCACAAACATATTTTCATAAAGACTTTTCAAAGTACACCAACCAAGACTAAGATTACTAATTTTAGTGACCAACACAAGTAGCAAATTGCCCTCTGATCAATTTATAACTTATTATATGCCTCATCTGAGTCATGAAGAATTGGTGGCATTTGGTAGGTTCCTTTTTTAATTAAATAGGTATTCATCAGGTGTTAAACTCAGTTTCTCTATGTTAAAAGACTACACATGCCCTCAATGTGTAATGTAAGAAATGCTATGAGTCTGATCTTATTTTACATTTCTGCACTCTAAATTTCAGTGCCCTGAGACATAGTCTAGCTTACCTATAGTATCAATCTACAGTAGACACAGTTTCTCCATTAAATGTATTCTCTCCTATTAAGAAAGGATCAATGAAGAAATGTATTATATTTGTTAAATAATAAATTACTTAAATCTATTCCTCTATTAAGGATATTTATTACTTGTCCCTATTATTTATGCTTTTCCTTACTTTCTATGTTCTTTAAAGATATGATTCATATCTATTTTATCTTTCTGTCTCTCACAGGTTTCAGCCAGTGCCTTATATTCAGAGACACTTTAAATACAAATTAAAAATTTCTCTTCCACTCTCAATGAAGTTTATCTTCATTCTTTTTATTTTAGTACTTTTTATTTTATTTATTTATTTTTGAGACAGAGTCTCACTCTGTCACTCAGGCTGGAGTGCAGTGTCTGCGACCTCAACTCACTGCAACCTCCGCCTCCTGGGTTCAAGCAATTCTCCAGCTGCAGGCTCCTGAGTAGCTGGGACTACAGGCGCATGCCACCTTGCCTGGCTAATTTTTTTTGTATTTTTAGTAGCGACAGAGTTTCACTATGTTGGCCAGGCTGCTCTTGAACCCCTGACCCCAGGTGATCCGCCCACCTCAGCCTCCAGAGTGCTAGCATTACAAGCGTAAGCCACCGAGCCCCATCTCTCTTCATTCTTGTTATATGTATCCTGTCTTCTAATGAAGTCTTCCTTGAACATCTCAGTTCACAGTTTACTCCTACTTTTGAACTATAGGAACTGGTTACCTATAAACCATTTAATTGCCACCAAAACTACTCTAGCATTATTATTTTATGTGTATTTCAGAGGTTTCTTTAATATTTCAGTATATCCCAACAATACATATGCATAGAATGGACAATGGAGAAATACAAATTCATTCAAACATTCTTTTAAAAATCATTCATGGGCGGGGTGTGGTGGTTCATGCCTACAATCCCAATACTTTGGGAGGCTGAGGTGGGAGAATTACTTGAGACTCAGAGTTCAAGACAAGCCTGGGCAACATAGACCCCATTTCCACACACAAAATTTTTTTTTTTCTAAATTCGCTGGGCGTGATGGCGTGTGCCTGTAGTCCCAGCTATTTGGCAGGCTAAGGCAGAAGGATCACTTGAGCCCAGGAGTTCAAGGCTGCAGTGAGTGCATGAACTATGACTGTGCCACTGCACTCCAGCCTGGACAACATAGCAAGACTCTGTCTAAAAATAAATAAATAAAATCAATCAGGAGACTCATTAGTAAAAGTATAGTTAAAACTGACACCTAAAGAGAACAAAAAGTCTTGCTACTCCAAGTGTGGGCCACAGACCAGCAGCAGTAGTATCACCTGGAAATTCATTCTTAGGAAATTCATTCAGAATCTGAGGACTCATCCCAGGCCTCCTGAATCAGAATCTTTATTTCAAGATCCCCAGGTGATCTGTAAGCACATTAAGGTTTGAGAAGCATTGGTTTAGGCTGTAGAGGAAGAAGTATTCGTCCAATATACATATGGCCAATTAACAGTAAATACCTCCTTGTAATTGCTTATTTGTTGGTCTTCCTCATCTGCTAACTGAGGCTTGTTGAGGGCAGGAACCCTTTCTATTTTCCTCACAAGTGTTTCCTGGTTCTAACAAGACCTAGAAAACGCGCTAGGCACTCAATATTTTTTTTGCTGAATGAATGACTGAACAAAGTAAAAACAAAACTTTCAGAAAGAGAAGCCTTAAGAAAATTCATTTGTACATGTCACATTCTACCATACAAATTCCTTAATTCAGTATCATTAACTCCATTTTAAATGTGCTGCCTTCTCCACTTCAACAAAGGTATTTTATGCATTTGACAAAGCAAAAGCTTGAATCATCTTCCTCTGTTGGAGCCTCTTTTACATGTAAGACAGCTGCATTTTAATTCTGATTTTCACAAATCCATCCCAAATGCCTGCACAAGGTTTAATTACCGCAACAACTTGGAGGTGGGGGCGGAGGGTGGGTGGGGAAGTGTTGGTAGAGAAGTAATGGTTAAGGCAAAAACAATCCTGTATCAAGAGTATCCCACGAAACCTGGAAAACACGGGTTCCTTGAACAGAATAATTCCAGAAAATAGCTGCCAGTAAGGGAAAGAAGAGGTCGCCTTGCCTTTCGCAAGAGCAAAAGGTGATAACTAGAAAATACCAGGGAGTGGTAAAAGACCAGCGACTACCTAGCGACAGAAGGAGGAAACACACCAGACCAGAACTACAGCGGATAGCGGTTAGAAACGCCCAGTAAGGGTGCCAGAAACCACTTTCAGGTTGTGGAGAAGGAAGTCAAGGGAGAAAAAGGGAAAGGAAATCGTTGTTTAGGGTATAACTTACAATGACGATGATTCATTTTTTCTTTTTTTTAAGAGAGAAGACAGCACTTGAAGGTAAAGAGGGTAGAGAGGAGGAAGGGAGGTTACAATTGAGAGCACTGCAAAAGGAAGCGAAGCAGATGTTGCCGCCCGGCTCGGGCGGTCTGAAGGAGGCAGCCCACGCATAGGTGGGTGGCAACGCCCTGCTCCGCTGGCCCCCGCCCGGTGTCCCGAGCCATCTCCTCTGCTGCCCGCTGGGCGCTGGGTGGGCACAGGAAAGAACGGACTGTGTGTAGGAGGAGGCGGCGGATGCCGGGCTGACCAGGTACCCACCTTATCCCAGCGAAGCCACTGCCCGATGGCCGTGTCCAGCTGAGGATCCCCGGTGTGGTAGGGGGCGTGGAGCAGATTGGAGTTCAGGTCACCCTCTGTGTTTTCAGCCATGGCAGCCAGACAGCCGTGCGGGCTAGGGGCCGGCGAAGACACTGAGATGGGGTGGGGGTGGTCTGGGGTGCGCTCACCAGGGTCCGGACGTCCGCACCAAACTGAAGGGCATTGGAGACCAACCTCAGGGTGTTTGCAACAGCTCCCGCCGCGGCGTGAGGGAACCAGGAGAGAGGGGGCTTATGGCTGCCTGCTCCCCAGGGGACCAGGTCCGGGTCTCTGGGCGAAGTGACTGAGGCGGTCGCGCAGCGAGAGAACAACAACAGTCCCAGATGTCTGGGTCCTAGCCCCGCCGCCGCAGCCGCCGCCCGCGCCGCCTATGGCCACGCCCCGCGCTTTTAGGCCCCGCCCATTCCCGCCTCCGCTGATTTAAGTCCTCGAAGCTCTACGGGCGACCCTGGGAGGGCGCTCTCCACGCTTCCGAAGTAGCATGTACGTGTTTACAGCCCACCCGGGTGGCGAGGCAATGGTGCACAGCTCTTTCTATTTTTTAATTTGCCATGCGTCTCCTTTCCTCGATCTGCCCTCACAGCTACCATTAGCAAGCTGCCTTCGCGCTTGCCTTGCGGGTCCCCAGCGCGCGCGCAGGCCCCCAGTTTCTTTTGGGGGCACCCGCCCGCAGAGGGGCTGTGTGAGCTCTCTACGCACTGCCTCACGGGAGTTGTAGTTCTATCCTTTGTCTGAGCTCGGCGGAGACCGCCGCCGAGACTACCGCGCCCAGCAGCTCCGCGCCCTCCCTTTCCTCAAAGAAAAAAGATCTACCTTGAGGCAGTGCCCTACGGACACGCCCTATCCCGGTTAGTTAGGCTGCGCTATGTGGACCTGGCATTAAATTAAACAAGGAATGACATAGTAAGGGAACAACGTGGAATCCGTTTAGTGCTGTACAGTTTACGAATCGCGTTCTACCGCTTCAATCCATTAGTGAGGTAGAGGGGCGTAGTCCTTTCCCGTTTTACACACAAAGAAGAAACTAACTCTGATACACCTCTCCTAAGAGGCAGAGTTCTTAAGCGGTCGAACTAGGGTTCCAGTCTCATTTCAGATCCCCTCAGCTGGCAGTTATTTTATTAGGTCGGTGCAAAAATAACTGCGGTTTTTGCCATTAAAAATAATGGCATTAAAAGTAATGGCAGCTGGGCCCGGTGGCTCACCCCTGTAATTCCAGCACTTTGGGAGACCGAGGCGGGTGGATCACCTGAGGTCAGGAGTTCGATAAGAGCTTGGCCAACATGGCAAAACCCCGGCTCTACTAAAAATACAAAATTAGCCATGCGTGGTGGCAGGTGCCTGTAATCCCAGCTACTCGACAGGCTGAGGCAGGAGAATCACTTGAACCTGGGAGGCGGAGGTTGCCATGAGCCAGATCGCGCCATTGCACTCCAGCCTGGGCAACAAGAGGGAAACTGCGTCACAAAAAAAAAAAAAAAAAAAAAAAGTAATGTCAAAAACGGCAATGACTTTTGCACCAACCTAATAGCTCTGCTGCTACAGTGGACTGGGAGGTAGGGAGAACAAGATTACTGGAAAATAGATAAGGAAATTGTTGAGGGAAGATGGGTCGGCATTTAACCTTAATACAAGAATGTATAAGCATCAGAAGATACCAAGAGCAATGATAATGGGAATATGGAGGAAGAAAAAATTGGTTCACCCAAATTAAGATAATCTTCCGCTACTTTTTAGCTGCCTCTCCTATGGAATGCTCACCTAAGTTGAGGTCTGGGAAATGCTAAGAAGTGCTGACCTGTCAGCCACCTACCTGCTCCTCCCTTTCTTGGTTTGGCCTTCTTAGAATGGCTATGATTTTGACCAAGTATATTACAATTCTTTCCTTAGTCAGCTTTTTTGTAAGAAGGGTATGCTAATATTTACATCATGGCTATACAGTAACTTAATAAAGGGCATTAGGCTGCTTTGAGGTTCACAGATAAAAAGACATAATAAATTCAAAGTATTACTTTATTTCCTTTAAAGTGCCATTTACCATAATAAAATCCAAACTACGAAGGTACAAAAGGATTGTGGTGCCAGTTTCTGAAAAACATGCCATAGTTGGGAGTTGCAGTTTTTGCTAAGTGATTATTTCTTTTGTTGAGTCAGCAAGACTCTTGTTCTTTTAATCACACAAGGCCTGGGAAACAAGCACATGTCCTGGAGAGAAATTCATCTTTCACTGCCATCACCATTATAGTCTATGATACATATTAAACATTTTCTCTCTGCTAAGCATTATGGTAGGAGCTGAGGCTACAAGAATCTATATAATTGTTCATTTTGAGAAATAACATTTGAGGAGACAGGATATATTTAAGGAAGCCCATGATAAATAGCAAATGCTGCAAACAACTGTTAATGAATTTACATCTGAGGAGGTCAATGAAAAAAAGCATCAAGCAGGAGGGACCTGCACTGGGCTTTCAGAAACAAAATAAGTTGAGAATAAGGTAGAGGATATTTCAAACCCATAGACCAGTGGTTCTCATATCTCCCTAGGAGTTTGTTTAAATTCATATTCCTGGACACTGCCTCCAGAGATTCTGAATCAATACATTGGCACAGGGCCTAGGTACCTGTATATTTGAAATATCTATTGACTGTCACAGAGATGGCCATAATCTCACAACTCAAAGTGTGATTAGGAGGACCACTGTGTTGACATCCTCTGGAAGCCTATTAAGAAATACAAAATTTCAGACCCTACTCCAGCTCTGCTTTATCAGAATATACATTTTAACAAGATTCAATAATGATTTATATTTAAATTTGGTAAGCAGTGTTTTTTATAAGACAATTCTTATTCAGTTCATTTCTGAGAAACACGACCAAATCAACAGAGCTTTTAAGAGATGGAAAAAAAAGAGTCAACTAGCCTTCACTTTTATCAGCAAGATCATAGCAGACATTAACTGGTTACCAGAAATCTTGCCCAGCGGATTAGGTTTATTGTTTGGATGTTGGAGGGTAACCAAGGAGACCCAGAACTCATCAAATCCAACAATAGTGTCTAATGTGTTCAGCAGAAGAAGTATAATAGTTCTAGTCTGGGAAAGCTCACAGCTTTCATTTCTGTTGGAATTTGCCTGCATTTCTTGCTGGCATTCTGCATTTTTATTTATTGAGCCTGGCAACATTAACTGTGGTTATGAAAAAGAATATCCTTCTTGGTCCCCATATAGTCATACATCACTTAATGACAGGGATATGTTCTGAGAAATGCATCATTAGGTGATTCTGTCATCTTAACATCATTGAGTATACAAACCTAGATGGTATAGCCCACTATACACCTAGGCTATATGGTATAGCCTATTGCTCCTCGGCTACAAACCTGTACAGTATGTTGCTGTACTGAATACTATAGGGGATTGTAACACAATTATAAGCATTTGTGTATCTAAACATATCTCAGTATAGGAAAGGTACAACAAAAATATGGTATAAAATATAAAAAATGGCACACCTATATAGGGCATTTACCATGAATGGAGCTTGCAGGACTGAAAATAGCTCTGAGTGAGTCAATGACTGAGTGGTCAATGAATGGGAAGGCCTAGGGCACTACTGTACATGACTGTAGACTTTATAAGCACTGTACACATTAGCCTAGGTTTACACTGGATCAGGATCATCAAGACATTACTCAGTCATAGGAATTTTTCGGCCCCATTATAATGTTATGGGACCACTGTTGTATTTGCTGTTCTTTGATCAAAACATCCTTATGCAGCACACGACCGCATCATATTTATTACACATATATAATATGTTACAAATATTATATATAATGGACCTAATATTTTAGAACCATATATATATATATATATATCTTACCCTCAAGTGATTTAGAAAAATACTACGTGTATGTCTACACAAATATTTATTATATATGTATACATACAAACATATATACTATATAGTTAAATAAATAGCAAAGGACAAAGCAAATGGAAGAAAATGTTAACAGCGGGTGGATCTGGGTAAAGAATATATGGGTGGGCCAAGCATGGTGGCTCACATCTGTAATCCCAGCACTTTAGGAGGCCAACGTGGGTGGATCAGGAGTTCAAGACCAGCCTGGCCGACGTGGTGAAACACCGTCTCTACTAAAAATACAAAAATTAGCCAGGCATGGTGGCGGGCGCCTGTAATCCCAGCTACTTGGGAGGCTGAGGCAGGAGAATTGCTTGAACTTTGGAGGTAGAGGTTGCAGTGAGCCAAGATCGCATCATTACACTCCAGCCTGTGCGAAAAGAGAAAAATTCTTGTATCAAAAAAAAAAAAAAAAAAATATATATATATATGGGTATTATTTGCACTATTTTTATTTTCATAACTTTGAATTTTTCTTTTCTTTTTTGAGACTTGGTCCTGTTGTGTTGCCCAGGCTGGAGTGAGGTGGCGGGATCATGGCTCGCTGCAGCCTTGACCTCCTGGGCTCAAATGATCCTTCCACCTCAGCCTCTCAAGTAGCTGGGACCACAGGCGCCTGCCATCACACCCAGCTAATTTTTAAATTATTTGTAGAGATAAGGTCTTGCCATGTTGCCCAGGCTGGTCTTGTGTTCTTGGGCTTGAGCAATCCCCCTGCCTCAGCCTCCCAGAGTGCTGGGATTACAGGTATGAGCCACCATATCCAGCCGTGAAATTATTTTGAAATAAAAAGTTTAAAAGAAAAACCTCCACTGTGTAAGAAATATACTATATATTTGTTTATTATTAAAAAAAAATCTAGCCAAGCATGGTGGCTCATGTCTCTAATCCCAGCATTTTGGGAGGCTGAGGTAGGAGGATTGCTTTAGCCCAGGAGTTTGACACCAACCTGGGCAACATGGCAAGACCCTGTCTCTACAAATAAACAAAAAAAAATTTTTTTTTTTAATTAGCTGGGCATGGTGGCTCATGCCTGTAGTCCTAGCTACTTGGGAGGGTGAGGCAGGAAAATCCTTTGAGCCCAGGAGTTCCGGGCTGCAGTGAGCCTTGATTGTGCCACTGCACTCCAGCCTGAGCAACGGAACAGGACCCTGTCGCTAAGAAGAGAGGGAAAAAAATCTAATTAAAAGACTGGAAGTTCTCATTCTGTTAGGGCAGCAAGAATTTGAATTGTCATTAATATCTGGAAGTTTCCTCCCCACCCAGGCCTTATCTGGTACTTGGAAAACAGGAAGGATCTGTAGCTTGAGTTCATTAAGGTTTCTGCAGACATCTGCATTGTCCAGAGCTGTAGTGGTCACTGACACTGGAAGTCTGACAGCTTTCTTCCTGCATACCATTTGTAAGCAATAACCAGGAAACTTGGTTGAGGCTAGGAACCACAAAGCCTCTGTCTAGATTTACCACATAGCCATCCCTTCTAAAATCTTGCCCATTCTTTGAAATGCTACCACCAGGCAGAGCTTACCTCTCTCTCTCATTACCTTCCTACTTTAAAACTTTAAATATTGACAAAAATCTATCATTCTGCTCTGTGATTGCTCTGAAAAGAGAAGTATTTTCTTGTTGCTCACAAACGTATTTGTTATAAACTCTAGTGAACTCTATTTAAAAAAAAAAGAGAGAGCCAGGAAAGGAACTATCTTGCAGGCAATTTTCTACTTTTAGCTCTCTTACATAAACACCTCCTCTGAGACAAGGGGATACAACAAGAACAACAAATAAAAGGATGGTTATCTTTGTGAAAGGGGGGATGGATGCAGAACATACCCAGGAATATAGTGAAGCAAGGCAAAGAACTCAAGGTGCAAAATGTAAGGAAGCCTTTGCTCTTAGGTTTGTGAAGTGCAGGGTTGGTACCTGAGAGTCAGTGCCTCATTACATTTGTTAACACTTCATTGAGATATGATTTACATACTATACAATTCAACCACTTATTTATTTATTATAATTTTTTTAACTGCTTTTTGCAGAGCAGGGCTAACTCATAGGCAGTGTGTCCAGAACCTGCCCAGTTCACCCATTTAAAGTATAAAATTCAATAGTTTTTGTTACATTCACAGATACATACAAACATCACTACAGTCAATCAAAACTTTCGTCACCTCTGAAAGAAACCCCGTGCCCTTTAGCCATCAGCTCCCTATCACCTTATCTCCCCACTCCCAGGCGTAAGCAACCACCAAGCTACTTTGTATCTCCGTGGATTGCCCTGTTCTGAACATTTCATCTAAATGGAATTATATCATATGTAGTCTTTTGTGACTTTTTTTTTTCACTTAACATAATGTTTTCAGGGCTCATCTGTGTTGTAGCATACACTTCAGATTATTATGAATAATGCTTCTATAAATATTCATGTATAATTTTTTGTATAAAATTTGTATAAAATGTTTTTGGCTCGGTGCAGTGGCTCACGCCTGTAATCCCAGCACTTTGGGAGGATGAGACAGGTGGATAACTTGAGATCAGAAGTAAGAGACCAGCCTGGCCAAAATAGTAAAATACCCTGTCTCTACTAAAAATACAAAAATTAGCTGGATGTGGTGGCACATGCCTGTAATCCCAGCTACTTGGAAGGCTGAAGCAGGCTTCAACCTGGGAGGCTACTCGTGAGGCTGAGAATGGCTTCAATCCGGGAGGCAGAGGTTGCAGTGAGCCAAGATCGCACCACTGCACTCCATCCTGGGCAACAGAGTGAGGGAGACTCTGGCTCAAAAAAAAAAAGTTTTCATTTCTTGTCAATATATGCCTAACAATGGATTTGTTAGATCATATGGTAACTCTATATTTAACCATTTGAAGAACTGCCAGATTGTTTTTCAAAGTGACTGTACCATTTTACATTCCCTCCAGCAGTGTACGAGGCTTCCAGTTTTTCCACAGATTTGCCAATGCTTGTTACCATCTTGACGTTTCGATTCTAGCCATTTTAGTAAGTATGCAGTGATATCTCACTGTGGTTTCATTTGAATTTCCCTGATGACTAAAGATGTTGAGCATCTTTTTATGTGCTTATTGGCTACTGGTATGTCTTCCTTTGAGAAGGAAATTAATATATTTTGTCCATTTGTGATTGGGTTATTTGTCTCTTTTTAAAATTATGATATATAGACAGCATGGCATATTGTAGACAAAGGGAAATTGAATCTGTTGGAGCCAGCTCTTGGTAAGAAACTATGATTTTAAGATGATGTTCTATCCTCAGCTATATGCTGGAAATTTTCTAGGATTAGAAGAAAATGACTCATTCGGGACTCCCAACCGGGAAAAAACTCTACATTATTTGGTAAGGTGAAGACTAAAAGACATGATTTTCTGTGGATTTTATTGTTTAAAAAACACTATGCAAATCATAACTTGGAACAAGTTATACTCATGTATGCACAGATATGGGTATAAATATAGATAGTATTTATATACATATGCGTTTTATCTTTACTTTTTCTGCCCACCCTTAGTTAGAAATATTAGTGAGGAGTGAAATGGCCAAAAGTATGTATCAATCTTGATAGCATTCAGCTGCATGTAACTAAAACAAAACTAAGTGGCTTAACAAAGAGAGGCTCACTTTTTTGAGACAGAGTCTCACGCTGTCGCCTGGGCTGGAGTACAATGGCGTGATCTCAGCTCACTGCAACCTCCGCTTCCCAGATTCAAGCGATTCTCCTGCCTCAGCTTCCGGAGTGGCTGGGATTACAGGCGCCCGCCACCACACCCAGTTAATTTTTTGTATTTTTAGGTCAGGCCGGTCTCAAACTCCTGACCTCGTGATTCGCCCACCTCGGCCTCCCAAAGTATTGGGATTACAGGCATGAGCCACCGCTCCCAGCCTCATTTTCCTTTTCTAAAGCATAGGTAGTCAAAGTCTTCATCAAGCACCCAGCCTCCTTTTTATCTTTCTGCTCTTTCTTCCTTAATATATGGTTCTCACTCTCATCATCAAAAGATTACTGTGCCACCTTCCACATTGTACCTTAATTCTAGGCAAGAAGAAGGGTGAAGGGCAAAAAGTTCCTGTCAGTCAAGTCCCCCTGCCCACCTTCCTAAAATCAGGAAAGCAACAGCTGCTTTCCCATGCTTCGCCCCGCCTCTGCCCGCAGTAGACTTTTTCTTACCTCTCACTGGCCAGAGCTGTGTCCTAACTACTCCTGGGAAATCAAGTTTTTGGCTGCACATGCTATTGCCTTGAGCAAAACAGAAGTTCTGAGGGTTAGAAAAACTGGAATGATGGATATTAGGTAGGTAATCAGCAGAGCGGCCACGGGTGGCAGTAGGGGAAAAAAATGCAGCTCAAGAGCTGGAAAATATACAAATCATATAATGTATATTTAAGAGTTTATCATGGTAACTTCTTAGGAACTATAGCATATATCCCATAAAGTTACTGAGCATATCTGCATAATTTATCCAACACTTAGATATTGATCTAGCCTGGTCCTGTTGCAAGCACAGCAGATTTCAGCCTAGCAGCGGAAGCCCTGATCAATTACCTTCCCTAGAGTTGAAAGTCTTTGAGGTGCATTCTCAAGGCTGACACAGCATCCAGAACTACATAATCTCCTTTCTTTCTTCCTACATTTACTGGTGTTCCTTTCTATTTTCATTGCTGACTTTTCTTCTATCAGCCTCTTATTTAAATGTTGGGTTTTTTTTAAAGTTCTTTCTGAAGCCCTTTTCTTAATCTTCACTTTTATCCTTTGTAATTTATTATAGTCCAGTGGCTTTAATTGTGAATTAATTGATGATGTTTCTCAAACCATAACACCACTTTGTCTTCTGACCTCCCAACTCTAACACTTAGATATCTAATAGACAAGTATTACGTATTCTTTTTAAAATTCTTTTCATTTTATTTTTAAATGTTTATTAAAATAAAAATTTATTTATTTATTTATTTAAAGACTGGGTTATGAGACTGGCTGAATTTTGTGTTTTTGGTAGAGATGGGATTTCACTGTTTCCCAGGCTGGTCTCGAACTCCTATGCTCAAACAATCTGCCTGCCTTGGCCTCCCAAAGTGCTGTGATTACACGCGTAAGCCACCACACTCAGTCAGTATTAGGTATTCTGACTCCATTATTCTAATACTACCATTTTAACACCTCTATTTCAATGCTGAGGACACGCTAAGTATAAACAGTTTCGGAGAGAGATCCAAGATGGCTGACTACTAGCCGCTCAGGATTGTAGCTACCAGAGAAAGCGCACAGAACGAGAGGACACCACACTTACGGATGAATTTTTGTTGCCCACGGACCAGATATTCCCAGCGGAGGGGCCCCACGGGTCGCCAGCGCGACTCTTGTGGCCGGTGTGGCGGTTTTGCCTGCGCCTCGGCGCGGTGGTTCTCGGTGCAGAGTAAACGGGACTGGCTCCCCTTTTGGTCGACGTTTGGAGCTCCGGGAAGGCAGACTCGCCTATTTACCTGATTGAAAAAGGGATTCAAGAGGGAGGCCAGACCAGAGATTCCCGGGCAGAAAAGCACCACAGATCTTAATGCCGCTGTTTTAGTCGGCGCGGTGGGTTGCTCAGATTTCGGTGCTGTGAATCAACAAGTTGGACGTCCACTCGGAGACCTGATTTGACAGTTGGCAATTACAAACGACAGGTGGATAAACTCACAGTGATGGGAAGAAACCAGTGTAAAAAGGCTGAGAATACTCAAAATCAGAGTGCCTCTCCTTCTATAGGGGATCATAGTTCCTTATCAACAAGGGAGCAAGGCCTGATGGAGAACGAGTGCGATCCATTAACAGAATTAGGCTTCAGAAGGTGGATAATGAGAAACTTTTCTGAGCTAAAAGAACATGTTTTAGCCCAATGCAAAGAAACTAAGAACCTTGAAAAAAGGTTTGACGAAATGCTCACAAGAATAGATAATTTAGAGAGGAATATAAGTGAATTAATAGAACTGAAGAACACAATACGAGATACTTCGCAAAGTATGCACAGGTTTTAACAGTCAAGTTGATCAAGCAGAGGGAAAGATATTAGAGCTCGAAGACCAATTTAATAAAAGAAACGAGAAGACAAGATTCGAGAAGAAAGAGTAAAAAGGAATGAGCAAAGTCTCCAGGAAATATAGGACTATGTGAAAAGACCTAATGTACGACTGATAGATGTACCTGAATGTCATGAAGAGAATGAATCCAAGTTGGAAAATATTCTTCAGGATATTATCCAGGAAAATTTTCCTAACCTAGTAAGCCAGGACAATACTCAACTCCAGGTAATCCAAAGAAAACCATAAAGATATTCCTCAAGTAGAGCAACTCCTAGACACATAATCACTAGATTCACTAGGATTGAAATAAAGGAGAAAATTCTAAGGGCAGCTAGAGAGAAAGGTCAGGTTACCCATCAAGGGAAGCCTATCAGACTCACAGCAGATCTCTCAGCAGAAACCCTA
>CAUYLG010039055.1:0-11119 GCA_963573385.1 Cacajao melanocephalus
CAGTACCATGCTGTTTTGGTTACTATAGTCTTATAGTATAGTTTGAAATAAGGTAGTGTGATGCCTTCAGCTTTGTTCTTTTTGCTTAGGATTGTCTTAGCTATGTGGACTCTTTTTTGGTTCCATATGAAGTTTAAGGTGGACTTTTCCAGTTCTGTAGAGAAGGTAAATCATAATTTGATGAGGATAGCATTGAATCTATAAATTACTATGGGCATAATGGCCATTTTCATGATATTTATTCTTCCTAATCATGAACATGGAATGCTTTTCCATCTGTTTATGTCCTCTGTTATTTCCTTGAGCAGTGTTTTGTAGTTCTCCTTGAAGAAGTCCTTCAAGTCCTTTGTTAGTTGTATTCCTAGGTATTTTATTCTCTTTGTAGTAATTGTGAATGGGAGTTTGCTCATGATGTGGCTCTCTGTCTGTTATTGGTATATAGGAATGCTTGTAATATTTGCACAATGATTTTGTATCCTGAGACTTTGCTGAAGTTGTTTATCATCTTAAGGAGATTTTGGGCTGAGACGATAGGGTCTTCTAAATATACAATCATGTTTTCTGCAAATGGAGACAATTTGACTTCCTCTTTTCCTATTTGAATATGCTTTATTTCTTTTTCTTGCCTGATTCCTCTGGCTAGAATTTCAATACTATGTTTAATTGGAATGGTAGGAGAGGGCCCAGTCAAATGTCTCAGTGGAATCATCCTTTTCTCAGATAATGTTAGGTGAAGGAACTGAAAATATGCCAAAATGACTGAAATATTTTACATTTCCTGATATACTTTTACAAATGGAAACAATTTCATCATGTACTGTATTCTTAACTAATGGGGATTTATTAAGTACGAAAAGCATCAGGAATTGCATACCAAACAAAATGTCTCTGCATTTTAGTGGTGACTTGCTGAAATATTTAGAAATATTGACCTCTAGTCTTTATGAGTAGAACCTATCTCTGAAGAATTTTATGAAGACTAGTGAATTGAATACGTTTTATATTTTATCTTTAAATGTAAATGTCAGGAAGAAATACATGTTTTTAATTGAAAATATATGAATACCCATTAAATGATGTTCAGTGGCATACAGAGATAGCATGTTAGGAGTGAGTACAATAGAAACATTCTGACAACATTATTTTATTGAAGATGCTTTGAAAAACTTGATGAGAAAAAGCAATGTATTCAAACTAATTTATTAATTAATTCCAGTCTATATTGAAACTATTTATTTTCATTTACACCATGCTATCTACTTTATTGGAAGACATTTATATGTAAATGAAAGGTGTTCCAAAGATTTCATGATTACAGTGCTACATGTTCAGCTTGTTATTTAGGGTAATGACAGAAAGTCACATAAATTCCTTTTCTAATACAACATTTAGTTTTTAAATTATTCCTTAACTTAGATGAGTTTTCATCTAATAAATGGCTATATCACTTTGGACATGACAATTATGCAGATAAATCATCACAGCATACTTTATAGAAATGCCTTATCATATTAGAAGGTTAGAAAAAAACATACATATATTTTTAGAACACTAAACAGCTGGGAGAAGAAGAGAAGCCATAAATGAGACTGAGATAGAGTGAACAGTTAGACAAAGTGAAGCCACATGAAGAAATTGATCAAAAAGGGAGGAGTGCTGCATTTGGCTCAAACAATATGTGAACTGAAAATTGACTATTGGATTTTCCAAAGTAGAGGTTATCATTGCCCTTGAAAAAAGAAGTTTTCATAAAATGATGAAGTAAATTGTGTGTCAGGGGCTTGGGAAGACTGGAATGTGAGGCAGAGTGTATAAACGATTCAGCCACAAAGTTTTGCTATCTAATGTAGCCAAAAAATGGATAGTAATTAACAGAAGATTAACAGGAGAAACTAACATGTTTCCATGAAAATGAAAATGTTGGGGTGATGGATAAGAGGCAGAAAATTTGATATTATAGACAAGAGAGTAGAGAATTTTCAAAGTAGTGTGTTTAGGTAGACAAGAAAGGATTGGCTCTCCTTCACAAGAAGAGATACTTTATAGCCAGAGCATGGAAATTTCATCTAAGGTCAAAGGCAGAGGTAGTATTTGCCTATTTTGGTAATAAGATAGTTATGATTATGAGAGTCTGCAAGATGTTATGGATTCAACATTCTTAGTGAAGTGGGAAGCGAAGTGGGTAGTGGCAGTGCTAGAGCAGTTGATATGGTTTGAAGAGAGAGAAGAAAACATAAAATAACCACATAAGAGGGTGGCATGGTTTGTGGACTGACAAGTTCCTGTATGTATGCTGCACAGTTTAAGGGGTCCATTTAATGTTTGTGGGCAGGGGTTTAAGACAGAATTCTTTAGTGTGGCTTCATGTTTTTCTCCTATTGCATTCTGCTATTAATTAAAGGGTACCGACGTAGAATATGGACTCTAGCAGTGGTAGTATTTATCAAAATAACTCCACAGATATATAATTTACAGTACTTGGTAACTATTGTTTAGATACTGGGCCTGAGGAAAAGAATGGGATCAAATGCATAACCAACACTAGAAGCTTTGCCTGCATGTGAATCAATTCACATTACTAAGAACAGAAGGGGCCAGGTTTGAGAAAACACAAAAATAAAGTCATGCAGTTTAGAGATTTGCCTATTTTACCTATGGACAGATATGCTTAAGCTCTATGGCCTGCAGTTCTGGAAAGCAGAGTACACTGGAGATGTAAATTAGGGAATAATCAGCACATAGAAAATGATTAATCCAGTAAAAAGAATCATATGTTAGAAGAAGTCCATCAGTAATTTCAAGAAAACACAAAATAAAGCATAGCAGACCACACACATTTATGAAATGAGAAGATGATGAGCAGCTGACAGAGGACCTTAAAAAGAAAACCAAAAGTGAGAAATAAAATTTTGAAGACACAGTAATGATTGGTTCAAAAATTTAGAATGTGATAGGGAAGAATCTGCATCAATGGATGGTGTGACGTGTCTCAAAGTGAAGAGAAGATTCTGGGTCATTAACACATTTGAACCTTACCCAAAGTGCATATTTTGAATTGCAGGGGACCATTATTTAGGAGGCATATTAGTATCCAAATGCTGTTATGAGAATACATTAAATAAAAATTCAGACATCTAGAACTTTGTTAGTAATTCAGTATCAAGAATTTCACTTTTTGAGTTATACTTTTTAAAAGTGTAAGTGGATTTAAGTTGATAATTTTAATAACATGTTTCATTAAAAAAAGAATACCTTGTAACCTTGAGCACAAATGTGGGACAGTGAATAAAATTTTACTGTAATGAATGATATTCAATAATTTTCAATCAACAATTTGAAGTTATAGGCTAAATCCCTATTTAGTTTGTGAAATTAAGATACTATCATTTAAAAACAGATTTCTGGCATTTCCAACTGAAACAATAAAATTTATTGCCAAATTCGGAACTTCATCAAGGTAGAGTATAATAAATAGCCATTCAATTTCAAGCATCTATAAGTTTTTCAAAAAGTTACAACTATCATTGGTGACATTTTTCAAAGAGGCATAAAATTAGTCTCCTCTCAGTTTTGATTTTAAATCCAAATTCAGCTTTAAAATGAAAAGTAAACAGTTTCTGAAATACTCCTTTTGAGAAACCTCAGAAATATTTCATTTCTTTTGCTTATTACTTTCTCATGTCAGCAATAGTAAAGATAAATTATTTGAAATAGTTCACAGTTCCACAGGAAATGACAGAAAAGCCATTGTATTTATATGTTAAATAAATGAAAATTTGGCTGTCCTTTATATTAGGCAGGTTTGAACTGCTATTTGTATATTATGATGAAGTGCTTTACCTCTCCAGCTCTCTGGGGTTAGAGTCACTTATGTTTTTAAAGAGTCATGCAATGAATGATGTCTAGGTGCAAACTAAAAAATAATGTATATATTTCGTATACTTTTCTGCTAAATTAAATATTTGAGAGACAAATTAGTAGGAATTATGAGTTGCCATACATATTTCCACAAAAGAATCTCTGCCTCCACCTCACAAACACTTTTTTGAAACATCCTGATAACACCTGAGGAATAAGTCATATTTCATTATTTTAATTTTCATCAGAGTATCTAACCAAATGTGCTCTAGCCATTCAGATATATTTGTAAATATGAATTATCTATTCCTAACCTTTTTTTCTGTCAATTTTTCTATGAGTTGTCTAAAATTCTATAAATGTAAGTGCTCAGATTTGTATATCACAGACAAGTAATCAGTCTTCTAGTCAGCATTTTGAATAGACCATATCCAAAGATACACAGATGAGGAAGGTTAGATATTCCTGGTGCAGTGATACACTTCTTAAGTATATTAAAATATAAAGTATATATCAAACATTTAAATATTGTTCCACTAAAAGTTGAGTTAGGTTTATATATGATGAACAAGATTTTACAATCAAACAACCCGGATTTACAGCAGAGCTCTGCTGACTTCATAGATCAAGGCAAAAATTGTGTTTTAACTCAGTTTTAGTAGAGTTTGTTTGGTCAACATTTTTTATTCGTTTGTTTGATTTGTGGGAATGGGTGAAAGAATGAGACTGAATATAGGAGGAGTAGATATTATTACAAATTATCTTCATCCACCTTTGTGCTTTGCTTTGTTTTGTGGTGAACTCTTTTGGAAATTAATATTAAATTTAAGGAATTATGAATATTTTAGTTTTTTATGTTATAGTTGTAAGTGACTCATACTGTTAGCTTTTATTTTTATGCAATTTAATTAACATTGTATTTAATTACTCAAATGTTTTAAAAACATATTTCTAAATTATTCCCTTTCTTTATTAAAGTAGGCAATTAAAAATATTTATCTTTAGGACCAATTCAGAGTTGGGTAAAAGTTTTGGATTTTTAATTCAGCATCCCTTTTGAGAATGAAGAAAATAATAATAATCAGTGTCTTCTGGTGATCTGTCATCATTAGGTAAGGGCTAGATTCTTGATTTAACCAGATACAAGGATATTCTGGGTTAATGTCTTGGTCAAATGTGGGTTCGAGCATGTGGAAGTCATTACCTGCCAACTATTTATATTGAACTGATGATACACACTCACCAGCAGTGAGGGTCTTTACTGTGTGATAATGCCTGTATACATTTTAAAAAGTAAAAATGTTTGCTTCAAACCTATGATATTTTCTCTATACAGAAATAACTCTGTGACGAGTTTGTGTCCTTTGTTAGGGACATGGAAGAATCTGGAAACCATCATTCTCAGCAAACTGACATAAGAACAGAAAACCAAAAACTGCATGTTTTCACTCATAGACCTCACAGGCTGGTTATGAACAATGAGAACACATGGGCAGGAGAGGGGAACATCTCACACTGTGGTAAATTAAGAGATGGGGGGCTAGGAGAGAGGAGGGACAGTGGGCGGTGGGTGGAGTGGGTTGGGAAGGGATAACACCAGGAGAAATGCCTGATGTAGGCGACGGGGGGACAGAGACAGCAAACCGCCAGGGCATATTTGTACCTAGGCAACAATCCTGCAGGATGAGCACATGTACAAAAAAAAAAAAAAAAAAAAAAAAAAAAGAGGAAGAAGAAGAAAATTTTGAATATGTATTCAAATAAAACTAACATTTTATATAGATAAAAAAAACAAATAACTCTTTGGGAAACATCATCTAAACTTCTAGAGCTTATATGTTTCAAACAAGTAATTCTATTCCTTGTTTTTCCACTTCTGCTTCAGTTTGATACTTAAATACATCTAGTAACTTTGCCTAAAGCAAGTTGAAGACTTTCTTTACCTTTGCACACATTATTAGAGACTCAAATATCTTATCTATAGCAAATCATATTTTATTTCAGTGAAGTATAGTCCTTAATTTGCTCTTTTTGAAAAATGTTCCACTCTTTCATTAACTTATTAGATTCCTAGTCAATTTAATTAGATTCACTGCAAGCAAATTTTTTAAAAAGTTATTGTATGCCAAAATATAAAATCATACATTTGCAAAGATAAAATATGAACTGTATTATTTTCAGGTAATGTACTTCCACAATCATAGATTTTTTTTTTCTCTAGCTTTTGACATCACAGAGAACTTAATTAAAATTCATAGGCCCATAGGCTATTAATTTTATAACATTTTATAAAGAATGACATCAGATGCAAAGCAATGAAGCCTACCAGGTCCTATCAGTAAGAGGGATAGTGTTGCTTGCAATCCTTCAATGGACAGTTTAGTATGATTTTGATATTTAAAAAATAAGGCTTCACATCCATAACCTTTATTTTCTTGAAAATGTTTTCCATTAGAATATCATAATTTATGACTATAAACAATGAGAATGTTGGCCTTATTTAAATGTCAGCAAATAAATATGGATCCAGAAATTACAGAGAAATTTCTCATGGAAGACTACTTTTAACAACACATTTAGAAGCTAAATTAGCAAACTTATTACTCAAATAAGTTGAAACATTGCATTTTTTATCTTGAGAGGCAGTGGTAAGTGAATTGTTATTGTTATATACTATTTTCTTAAACTAGGCTCTGCAATGTATTTTTATATCAATTGAAGCATTTGAAAGTGTTTGTTAAAATAAACACCACACATCAACAATTTCCCTTCTTCATGGATTAAAACATTTCCGAACCATATCTAAATTCTTGGTACATGAGCAATTTAGTACCACGATCACTACTGAAGGAATTATTCTCGATCACAAAAATAACATATTTTGGCTACAAAGAGCTAGTTGAGAGTACTCGAATCCTGACTACATTCCTGACGTACAATAGTTGAGCAAGCCACATGCAGTCACAAAAATATATGGCATTGGCTGGGTGCAGTGGCTCATGCCTGTAATCCCAGGAGTTTGGGATGCCAAGGCAGATGGATCATGACATCAGGAGTTCAAGACCAGCCTGACCAACATGGTGGAACCCTGTCTCTACTAAAAATACAAAAATTAGCTAGGTGTGGTGGCGCATGCCTGTAATCCCAGCTACTCAGAAGGCTTGGACAGGAGAATCACTTGAACCTGGGAGGTGGAGGTTGTGGTGATCCCAGATCATGCCACTGCACTCCAGCCTGGGTGACAGAGCAAGACTTCATCTCAAAAATATATGCACATATACATAAACACATATATATGTATATTTATATAGTCATTAACAATGCCATTATAACATATGCTGCACAAAGTAGTGTATTATTTCTCTAACTTCTGGTAGTTCTCATCTTTTCTCTCAAGAATTGGAGAGTTATCAATTTTTTTAATTAAATGGCATCAGCATCTTTATGTTCACTGTTTAATTTAATACTAATTCAAAACTGGGAGGCTAAACTTTGACTAACAAATGTTCCCTAAAGAAAGGACTATTTCATCATACTGGTGCATGCTTTGTTCTGTGCAAACAGGGTTCCCATATCTCTTTAAAAATCTACATAATGACAAGAGTCATTGCTTTTATCATGGAAACACCATACATCTGGTTCAGTATGTATGTGCTACTGCTTATCCACACTGTATGATATCTTAGCCTGTTGTGTGCTGCTTTTATAGAATGCCATGTGCCAGGTAATTTAGATAGAACAGAAATTTATTTCTCATAATTCTGGAGGTTGGAAAGTCCAAGATAATGATGCCAACATTTGGCAAGGATCATCTTGCTGTGTCATCCAATGGCAGAAGACATCTATGATGGAAAGTACAGAGAGGGTGAAAGAGAGACCAAAGGGGCTGAACTCAACCTTTTATTTAAAAAAAAAAACACTTCTGTAATAATAGCATTAATCTATTCATAATGGCAGAACTTTCATTGCGTAATCATCTCTTAAAGGTACCACTCCTTAATGCTGCTAAAATGGCAATTAAATTTCAATATGAGTTTGGAAGGGAGCAAGTGTATTCAAACCATAGCATTCTGCCCATGACCACCAAAACTTATCACATACAAAATACATTTAGTCCATTCCAATATCCACAAAAGTTTTAATTCATTCTAGCATCAAGTCCAAATTCCAAAGTCTCATCTAAATCAGAGATGAGTGAGATTCAAGGCATGATTAATCCTGTGGCAAATTTGTCTTCAGCTATGAGCCTGTGCAACTAGGAAAGTTAAATGCTTCCAAATACGATGGTGGCATAAGATGAACATTTCCATTCCAAAAGGAAGAAATAGACAAGAAAAGAGGAATATCTGTTCTGAAGTATCCACAAAACCTAATAGGGAGAACAATATTGAATCTTAAGTCTCCAACTCCATACCTCACCTTTTGGACATTTTGAGCTAGGAGTTAGGCCCTCAAGGGTTTGGGCCTTCTGCAAAAGACAACTTAGCAGGGCTTACCCTATGCAGCAGTTCTCATTGGTTGGAGTCCTGTGCCTCCAGCTCTCAGGCCGGGGATGCACACTGGTGTCCCATAGAGTCCTGAGGTCTCAGCAACAGCCACACGTTCCCTGCGGTGGTTCTGCCCTTGTGGCAGATTTTTGACTGGGCCCACAGGCTGTCCAAAACACTCTTTAAAATCTAAGTGGAGGACACCCTGACCCTACAGCTTACAAATTCTGTGTACATGCATAATTAGCACCAAATGGACTCCTCCAAGGCTTACTGCTTGTGCCCTGTGTTGCTGCTGCACAGGATGCACCTGGGCCTGCCTAAGTCATGGGCTAGTTCTTACCACTCTTACAATGGGAATTCAATTTCAACATGAGTTTGGAAGGAGTCAAGCATTCAAACCATAACATACGACACTGCTATTATGTATCATCCAAAAATATCAGCAGATAGAGATTGATGACAACTCATTGTTTTGCCTAAATTGGGACGTTATTTGGGTTTAGCGTTCTAACTAGACCTCTACATTTTTCAGCAATAATGTGAAGTTATATTTATTGTGGCAAATATTTATTGTATCTTGAAAAGATTGCCCTCACAATATTTCTTATTACACATATACATACTAAGACTGTCATTCTTACCAAGAAGTGTTTCCTATGTTCACTCAATTTGAATATAGGTGGGTTTGTTATCACTGAAAGTGAATTTTAGGTCATTTACACTTAAGGTTACATTGTATTCCTGTTTTCTAATAGTCAATTTTCAAATTATAAGAACATTTCCCATTTCCAATGCTTTGTTCTTACTGTATTATTTTTGTAAATAATTTTCTATTGTGGCAAAATATGTACAACGTAACTTTTGCCATTTTAGTCATCTGTAAATATACAACTCAGTGTCGTTAATTACATTTATAGCGTTCTACAACCATTACCTTCATTTCTAAAACATTTTCATCAACCAAAACAGAAACTCTGTAACCATTAAATAATAATTCCCATTCCCATCTACTGTATTATTTTAATAATTCATTTATTTACTATAATTGCTTTCTTAATTTCATCTTCAAAATTATCTGATTACCCATTATGTAATCATATCAATATTCACTATTAATGGAACTGTAAGGAAGTTCTTTCTCATTAATATTTTCTGAATGCCATTCTCTGAAGGTCAGTTCTATTAATGTCATTGAGAAATTAGTAACGGAGAAGCTATTGGAAAAATTAGTAAGAGAAATTTTCTTGTTTAATTGAGACAAACAACATTAATTTTAAAAACTTGTTTTAAATAAGATCAATTAATCACACTCTATATATTTGCAAATGTATTGGAAAACTATAACACTTAAAATTAATTATGTTCTAGTAATTGTTTCAGTAGTTTCCAAAAGCATACAAAGATTAAATATTTTCAACTAATTAACAGTATTCATTGGTCAGAAAATAAATAATAACAATTTTGTGGGGGCAGCTCTACTTTACAGAAACATTTTCTAATAATATAAACTAAATGAAGTATTCAGAAATGTATGTTGGTATAACAAAATTTCCTGCTTTTATGATAATAAAATTTTAATTAAAACTATCAGATCAAAATTTTTCTAGAATGGCAGTTAATCATTCAAGTTCAAAGTAATTACTAATGGTTTTTATTTTTTTAAATTAATTTTATAGAATTTGTTCATTAATTTACACCAAGTAGTCATAAGACCTCATATGTATGTAAAAAGAATATATATATTATTCAGCTCTGAGCCTGTGAAACTAGGAAAGTTATATGCTTCCAAATACAACATATATATATATATATGTATATATATCTTTTCCCTATTTGAGACCCAACTAACTTCTTTACCAAACCTGCTCAGACAGTGACAAGCATTCCATTGGAACACATAATCAGAGTACAGACTGCTTGCTTTAAATATTATAAAATATCCGTATCATATTTTGCATCAAGTATAACATTGGATAAATTTTAGAATCATTGAAATTTTTGTTTTATTTTCCTAACATCCTAGCAGAGAAGATTTTGCAATTGAATAGATTACCTCTATTATCTTAGTACATAGTAATATATGCTATATAATCAGTACAGTTTTTATGCACTTTCTTATAGAATTGTAGAAATGGGATTTTAGTTTTTATTTAGGTAGTTCATAACCTAGTACATTGAAAATTATATTTATATCCATTTTTGTAAACTCGTTAATTATCTCTTCTTCTAAAATAAAAAAAAATGTTGGCAAAATCTCTTGCTGGAAGCATCACTCTGTCTTCTACTTTCTCCTGAGATTTTGGTATTTCTCATTTTATAGTGTCTTTTTTTCCTATATACCCCTTCAAGATTGATTTTCTCTGCAACATCACTTTGCTGTTATCTTTTGATTTATGTACTTTACCCATAGGCAAAATCTCATCCTTCTGAAAGGCAATGGCTCTCATAAATGAATACATATGCATGGGTATGTGCATGCACACACACACACACACACACACACACACACGCACATACACACACCATATGTTCCCAGAGTTGTTGCTTCAGATAACCATATAAGCATATCTCAGAATTTGTGCAAGCACCTAAAAAATCTCATATTTAATGTTTCTCAAGAATTGATGCTCATCATACTCTTCCTTTGCTAAAAAAAAAAAAAACAGGAAGGTATTTTATAAACTGTAAGCACTAAACAAATATAAGGCATAAAAGATAATGAAGGGATTAACAATGAGGTGAAAGGACAATGACGCTAAATGATATCTGGG
>CAUYLG010039056.1:0-17752 GCA_963573385.1 Cacajao melanocephalus
AAAAAGAAATTAAAAAATTTATTTTTATTTATCTTTCTATTTTATGTTTTATATATGTAATGGGTGTGTGGTGGTATGGGAGGGGTAATGTTGTGGGGTGGTTTGGGGGGTGGGGATGGGAAGGGGAGTGGGGAAAGGACAGGGAAGGGAGGAGGAGGGGAAGGGAGGGGAGAGGACAGGAGGGGAGGAGACAGGAGGGGAGGGAAGGGAGACTCTGCAAGTGGCTGAAAACCCAATTCCCACTGGGCTCCACGTTTCTCTTGAGGTGAGGGCCAGGATTCTATGCGGTCTCTCTGTACCTCCTGTGACACAGCACATCAGCCTGGCACCACAAGGCCATTACAACTTCTAAAGTGGGACATCCTAAGATAGGTGAATTACCCAAATGTTTCAAGGGGGTTCAGGTGCTAGCTGGAGAAAAAGAACAAATATCTACTGTGATCCTTCTTTTCATCCTTCTCTTGCTTTCCCTCACTTTAAAATCCTGTTTTCTGCTTGCAACAGCAATACATGCCTGCAATACAAAATGTAGATATTACAGAAATGCATACTGTAGAAAATAAAGGTCCCCTGTTTTCTATGCCCCAGAGATTTCTGTTATTAACATTTTGGTATACAGTCTTCAAGATTTTTAAACAAATGTATGCAGTAACCTGTACTGTTACATATACAAATATCTTTATTTTTAAAACTTCACTCATATTAAATGTTTTCCTATGTGTAATTTATTTATTGATGGACATTTGAGTTGTTTCCATTTGGGTGACGTAATTACTGCAATGCTGAACATGATATAGATATAATTCAGTGAGAATCCTTGTACATATTATTTTTTAAAATCACATCTCTGATAATCTCTTCAGAATAGAATCATTAAAATGAAATTGCTGAGCCAAAGGGTGGTCAGAGTTTTGGATATGATGGGTACTGCTAAATTACCCACAAGAGGCTCAACAGACAAAGGATGACAGGGCTGTTCCCGTGGCTGCACCAGCACTTCATAGCATCAATCTTCTTGGTCCTTACCGATCTGATGGGCAAAGATATTGAATTTCAGCTTGCATTTCTTTAACTATGAATGAAGCTGAACATCTTTTTATTTGTTAATTGTGCTACTGAGAAGTGTCTTGGACACTGTCGGGGGCTGGGTAAAATACCACTGAAATTTCCTCTAACCGCTCTACCACTGAAAGTTCCAGATCACTGGCTGGTTCCAGGAAGTGGCCCTGTAGGAATCCTTGTCGTCTTTTCCTGACCCACGCCGTGAAGTTTACTGGTCAAGGGTGGCTGGTGGTATCTGGTTTGTCTGAGCAGACTGGAGAGTTCTACAAGCATAAATTAAACTGCAGCTTAATTCGCCAGAGAGGAGGCACACAGTCCCACTCCTGGTTCCTGGCTGATGTCATCCCCATGGCATGCTGGCCCCTCTAGGGGACCTAGAGACACAGATGAGGAGGGAGAGGGGTTTCCGCACAACCAGCTCCCTGGCACAGCCCGTCCCCAGCTCACATTCCACCTGCTCAGAGGCTCAGAGGGTACCCAAGCCAGTGTGACATCCCCCCACCCCGCCTAAGCCCCCATCTTGGTCTCTCCCGTCAGGTATCTTCCTGGCACTCTGCACTGTCTGTGGTCAACACGTGCACATGGTGGTCTCATCCTTTAATGCCTGTCTCTGGCCCCCAAGAAGTCCTCACTGCATCCCCAGATCAGTGTCTGAAACACCCATCCCTGGTTCTTGGCCAACGTCTCCGAGAGTAGCTTAGTGAATATTTATGCTGAATGGGGCACTGTACAGAGTGCTTCACATACCTTGGCTCTCTTTTCCCCCAATCTTTAGATGACACATTTTAAACACTGAGAAACGTGGAAAGAATACATGGTGATCACGTGAACGCCCTCCACCTTGATTCAACAGTTATCATTTCACATGCCGTCCTTGTCTTTCTCTCCATCTCTGTGCAGACATTCTCTTGGTTGTTATGGAACCATCTGAGTGTGAGCTGCTGGCCTCAAGAAACCTCACCCTTCAATATTTCAGCATGCATTTGCAAGAATACACGTGTTTTCCATAAGTACAATGCCATTCTTACACCAAGAAATTAACAGTAACGCCGAGCTAGGTGATATTCTAGAAACCAAATTTAAATTTTCCTAAGTTTTTCCCCAACCAAGTTCCCATCAGGGTTCACGTTTTACATTCGGCTGTTAGGTCCATTTGCTCTTTATAATAACTAAAATCCCTACTTCACAGGTGACAAAACAGATTCAGAGAGGTTGAGGAACTTGTGCAGGGTTGGATGTCTCCTAAGTGGGAAAGCCAGCATGTCCTTGGGCATCTCTGGCCCCCAAACACATCTTTTCTGCCCTTTTGCTGCTTTATGCTCCCCTAGTCCTCCTGGTTTCATCCCCAGTCTCTTGATGATTGGGTCCATGCAGGTCATGGGCTGGGGCAGAGGTATGGATGTTGACCCCGTTACTCAGCAGACTAAGCCTCACTTTCCAGTTCCTTCAGTCACACCACACCTGACCCCCTTCCCCTGAGACATCAGCCATCCACTGGGAGGGACAAGGCAGCCTCGTTTTAGTGGAGGATCTACCTGCAGCTGGGCGAGGCAGAGGAGAGAGAGCCAGGCAGCGCTAGGGGAGGAACAAAAGGTGGCTTTAGGTCAAGAGTGTGGGTAAGGCAGGGACTGAGAAAACATTCCACCTGGATGCATGCGAGCTTATCCCGGGAGAATTGGAGAAGAGCCATGACCCAGAAGAAAAACAGCTCCCTGAGTCACCTGCATGTTGAAACAAAGACCCTCCCATGAGGCAGAGGTTGCAGTGAGCCCAGATTGTACCATCGCACTCCAGCCTGGGCAAGAAGAGCGAAACTCTGTCTAAAAAAAAAAACAAAAAACAAAAAACAACAGATCACGTGGTCAGGAATTCGAGACCAGCCTGCTCAACATGGTGAAACACCGTCTCTACTAAAAATACAAAAATTAGCCAGATGTGGTGGCGTGCGCCTGTTATCCCAGCTACTCAGGAGGCTGAGGCAGGAGAATCCCTTGAACCCGGGAGGCAAAGGTTGCAGTGAGCCAAGATCACGCCACTGCACTCCAGCCTGGGCGACAGAGTGATATGCTATGCTGTTTCAAAAAAATAAATAAAGACCCTCCCTTTTAAGAGCTCCATCCACAGAATCCTTTCCTGTCAAATGTAGCACTTGTGGGATTGTAATGGTGAGGATAGACAGCCGTGACTCAGGGATATGGAGGACAGACCGAGCCCTCCTCTGGATTAGTGTCCCCAGCCTTAGCTGACTTTGCTGAGTCTGGGGCTCAACACTTGGAAAGACCTAGATGGGAGCAGGTAGAAGGACCAGGAGATCTAGGGAGCAATGGAGTAGGGCTGGGCCAGGGGATACGAGACCAGGAGAAGCAGCGCTTACCTCCTGGCATCACAGGTGTGTAAGAGACTTTCCTCCCAAGCTCTGTGGGACTCCCGTCACCAGAGACTGGGATAGCAAAGGGAGGAGACACAAGTGCCCAGGAGCACGTTGGTGAAGAGGTCTTCCCCACTGAGCGAAATCAGCCCATTATGAATGAGATTTGCTAGTCCGAGAGTCTTGAGGCCTAGGTATCCCCCAAATCAAATCAGGCCTTGCAAAAATCTAATTAAAGGGTCTAGAATACACCACCAGGAAGTCATGACTAAATGTAGGAAATTATAGTCTAATCAAATATATTAACAGCTATGTGTTAATATGTGTTTTAAGACAAAGGTGGTAATTATTTATATAATCAGGAAAAAAAGCCATGAAGCAATCATTTTCAGGGAAAAGTGGGAAGGGGTGGAGAAAAGAGTAGAATATAAGAAAAGGTCTCCCAAATACAAGAATTTGGCGAGTTTCTCTAGCACCGCCCAAGATAGAGAGACACCAGATGTTCTGATTCCCTGAGATGCAGGGGACCCATGTCTGCCCCATGCCACCCACTGCCAGGATCCTAATGCTGAGGCCCTAAACCAATATGGGAAGGACAGCTGGCCTGGGAAGTATCCGGGGTTCTTCACCACTAATGTGCAGGTGGCTGGGACTCTCTCCTCAGCTTCTGTCTTAGTCCATTTTCTGTTGCTATAGCAGAATACCTGAGACAGAGTCATTCATAAAGAAAAGAAAGGCCAGGTGCAGTGGCTCACATCTGTAATCCCAGCAGTTTGGGAGGCCAGGGTGGCCAGATCACTTGAGGTCAGGGGTTTGAGACCAGCCTGGCCAATATGGTGAAACCCCATCTTTACTAAAAAATACAAAAATTACACGGTGTGGAGGCGTGCACCTGTAATCCCAGCTACTCAGGAGGCTGAGGCAGGAGAATCACTTGAACCCAGGAGGAAGAGGTTGCAGTGAGCTGAGATCATGCCATTGCACTCAAGCCTGGGCAACAGAGCAAGACTCTGTCTCAAAAAAATAAAAAATAAAAATAAAGAAAATAAATTATTTCTTATAGTTCTAAAGACTGGGAAGTCCAAGGGCATGGTAGCAGCTTCTGCTAAAGGCTTTCATGTTGCATCATAACATGGAAGAAAAGGGGAAGGGCAAGTGAGTGTGATAATTTACCCACTTATCCTCCCAAGAGAGGCACTGATTTCACTTAGACCACCTTACACATATATCCAAATACAAGATCATTCATATAAGGCAGGGGGAGATACTGTCAGCACGGCCTCTCCTTCTACCTGCAGGAAGTTTTCTGAAGGGAAGAAAGAGCCATAATTAGGCAGAACAGGAACTGGAGAAATCACAATAGATAAGGGGACCCTAGTTGTGAGGCTGAGGCCCCTAGAGGTGACCTAATCACCTCTTACTAACCTCACCTCTCAACACTGCCGCACTGGGGGACCACATTTCCAACACATGAATTCTGGTGAATACACTCAACACACAGCAGCTTCCCTGTCTGACCCCTGACCATAGGCTGGTCTGCCCACTTTCTGGACTTCATTTCCCGCCAGACTCTCCTTATGTTAGTCTCACTCTGAAGCTTGGCCCAGTTGTCTATCCCAACACGGTTCCTGGCCATTCCCTTCCCTTTTCCCCCCTCATTTAAACGTGAATTCTTTAACCTGTTGTGAAAACCTGCCATTGAAAACCATCCCCTCCACCCACTTAGATCGGATCCTGCCTGCTTGGTCTAGAGTTTACTGTTCTCTTGCAGTCTCAGTGCTGCTGCCTCACCACGAGTGCTTCTCAACACTCAGGTATGAGAAATGTTCCTTATTTCCCTGAGTTACATTATATCCGGCTCCAGCCCTCACTTATCAGGATATATGAGAGCATCACTATGTGTTCATTCTGGGGCCCCCTCTTCCCAAAAGATTAAACAAGGACCCCAGGGCTCATTAATGTCCTGAAAAAGGACGCTCACTCTTGGGCTGTGGGTCTGCATTCCGCTGCTTCTTTTGCCTGATGTAGATGTAGCCTCTGGGCACTGGTCTTTCACTCTTTAGGATGTTGATCCCCTTGCCCTTTATGTGGCATTCACAGCCATTGCGCCTGCCCACACTTTCAGAGCCACCCCTACAGGCAGCCTTCACTCACACCCTCCCCAGTCTGGGGACCTGCCGCCTCCCCAGGCCCTCTGGGAACACCTGTCCCATCAGCCTCCTCCATCCTTGGGCTATTCTTAGCTCTCAGTCCATGGAGGCTTCCTCGATTCCAAACCTGTGTTATTATTATTTTATGAGTCTAGGCTTTTAAAAACAAACACTCAACTCTCCCCTGGGGCTAGGCACACTTCCATTTTCAGGATTAAAGGTCCAACTGCCCTTTTCAGAGGAGGAAGCAGAAAATCTCTTTTTGGGTAATGACTCAACAGGAAAGTAAAAGGGCTAATTTTAAACCCAGACTCTTTCTACCCATCAGTGGGGTGTTTTTGTCACTGCTCTCAGGAGCAGAGGTCATTCACATCTGGACTGGGTGAGTGGCACCCTCTGGGGCTAAGCAGCCCACAGCCTGCTCTGCTGAATGCACAGCCCTGGTGAAGAGCCCCTCTTTCAGAGCCTTTGCCCCGGCCCCAATGGGTTAATAGACTACAGAGGAAGATGTGGGGGTCTCCTTGCAAGACCCTGACTACCCGCTTTGGCCCGACTGTGTGGCGCTCAATGAGGAGAGAGATTGAGTTCATTTCAAACCCACTAGATTCTGGTTCCACCTGGATCTAAGAGATTGGTCCACCCAGGGAAGTCAGGCCACTGCAGTAAGGCTGGATGCCAGGCTGGATAGCAGGGCTGGAGGCAGCGAGCAGCCTGGGCTGCTCAGGATTCAAGGGTAGATGCAAAGCCTCAGCAGCTCCACGGCCCTCTGGGGACTGGTTTTGCCTGACGGTCTCTTGGGCCCTGGAGTGGGCGCTATCGGGACTGAACTGGCTTGGCTACCTCTGCCTGTCCCGGGTCTGAGGTCCACTGCCTTGCCAGGCCTGGGTGCGTCTCGGTCCTGTCTTGCTTCTGTGACGGCTCCCTCTCACCTGCCTCCACCTGTTCTCCCCATCTCCTCTGCCCACCTCTGGACAGGAGGGGCTGCTTCCTGAGAGCTGTTGGATACTGGGAGGATCCTAACACCCAAGGACTTGCCCATGTGAAACAGAGGAGGGGTCACACGTGACCACCGTGCCTCTCCAGGGACACTCACACACTCCAAAATGGAGTAGCCCTAGAGATTCCCCACACCTTGCTCCCAAATTGTAGCCACTCCATCCTGCAGGGCCTGATACCAATCAGCACACTTCAAGGCCAGATCTTCCTTTGGGCCTTAATCCAAACCACATGTCCCTTTTCTCTAGGGGCTCAGGGTCACACCCCACCTCCTACCACACATCCAGCCCTTAGTGGCTCTACTGACCCAAAACTGGCAATGGCAGGGGGAACCCCCAGCCAGGACTTGCTACCCATGAGCATTTTGTGCCAACCTCTTCTGTACCTGTTGGGACCACCCTCAAGGATGCAAATCAACTTTGGCCCAGAAAAGGCCTGAAATCCCCTCATTCCCCTGCAAATGGGAGTTGTGAGGACAGACCCTCCTTGGCCCAGGTTAATAACTTTGGCGATAACCATGGCCTTTAAGGGAGATCGGGGCAACCGACAACACTACAACACACTGACACTAACATCCACACACATGGCTTGGCTGGGGAGGAGGATTTCATGATGGCATCACTTGGGGTTGTGTCAGACATATGCTTTTCAAGCGGCGAGAATATCTGGTCAGATATCTGCACAGTCCTCTGTGGTCCAAGCATAACACTATCACCAGCCTGTCAAATACGAGGAGCCAGGTGGCTGGAGGAAGATGGTCACAGCCCACAAAGAGGCTTTTCTCTCCAGAGTAAAAGCTGCATTCATCAGTTACAGAAGAATAAATGTCTGATGAGGAGCCTCTGGCTTCAAGGGAAATCTACTTCAGAAAATAGTTGAGGCTGAGCGCGGTGGCTCATGCCTGTAATCCCAGCACTCTGGGAGGCCAAGGCAGGTGGATCACTTGAGGTCAGGAATTCGAGACCAGCCTGACCAACATGGTGAAACCCTGTCTCTACTAAAAATACAAAAAAATTAGCCAGATGTGGTGTGGATGCCTATAATCCCAGCTACGCAGGAGGTTGAGGCAGGAGAATTGCTTTAACCAGGGAGGTGGAGGTCACAGTGAGTCCACAGTACGCCACTGCACTCCAGCCTGGGCGACACAGACAGACTTCATCTCAAAACAACAACAACAACAAAAAAACAGTTTAAATGATGTGCTAAAATTTCCTAATTTCATTCTATAAAAGTTGGTATCTGGTTGTCCTTTTCTGAATGCTAAGCGAGAACTCTCCCTACCATAGACAGCGTGACTATGATCCAGATTATGTTGCCATGAACATGTGGCCCGAAATGCCTGCTCAGTTTTTCAGGATGCAGAGTTTCACTTTGCTGAATTCTAAGCAGGCAGAAATATTTTAATGGATGAGAGGTTTCCACATTGCCCAGGCTGGCCTTGAATGCGTAGCCTCGCCTCCTCACACGCCAAGACAACTGGCTTGAGCCACCACGGCTCCCGAGGTAGAAATATTTTAAGAGTGAAGGGTAGAGGAGGATCAGGGTCAGATGAATGGGAGAATGGAAGAGAGAGTTGGACCAGTTTGGGTCCTGATCATAAACATCTTGAAGCAGGGCACAGTGGCTCACACCTGTAATCCCAGCATTTTGAGAGGCTGAGGTGGGTGGATCACTTGCGCTCAGGAGTTTGAGCCCAGCCTGGGCAACACGGTGAAACCCCATCTCTATTAAAAATACAAAAATTTCTGAGTGTGATGGTGCACCCCTGTAATCCTAACTACTCAGGAGGCTGAGGCAGGAGAATCGCTTGAATCTGGGAGGCAGAGGTTGCAGTGAGCTAGATCACACCACTGCACTCCAGCCTCACTCACAGAGTGAGACTCCATCTCAAAAAAACAATAATAAAAATAAAAAAATTAACATTGTGAGTGCATCAGCCAAGTGGAAATTGTCAGCCACCACTTAGCTCTGGCTGAAGTGAACAAAAACCTTCTATAGTTGTGACCTTTTTTTTTTTGAGACAGAGTCTCACTCTTGCCCAGGCTGGAGTGCAGTGCCTCAATCTCTGCTCACTGCAATCCCTGCCTTCCAGGTTTAAATGGTTCTTGTGCTTCAGCCTCCTGAGTAGCTTCAATTACAAGAGTATGCTGCCATATCAGGCTATTTTTTTTTTTTTTTTTTAAGTAGAGACAGGGTTTTGCCATGTTGCCCAGACTGGTCTGGAACTCTGAGCTCAAGCGATCCACCCACATCAGCCTCCCAAAGTGCTGGGATTAGAGGCATCAGCCACCACCCCTGACATACAGAGGTGACCGTCAATAAGGGTGAAGGGATACCCTAGAAGGGAAGAATCTAACGTCTCTAACAATCATGGGACAAGTCTGTGGATCCACCAAGGTCCACCCTCCTCCCTAAAGGCAATAGACATTCTTACTACTGAGCACCCATCAGAGACACCAGGCTCCCAAGGACCAAATCATTTGCCATTTTGTGATCACAGGGGCTCAGACTGCACTTTATAAATCCAGATGTGTAACCTTGATGGGAATTTCAAGGCCCAGCTTGGGAGATCAACCATTGTCAAGTTTAAAGATTTTGCTTTCAGCCAGGCATGGTGGCTTATGCCTGTAATCCCAGCACTTTGAGAGGCTGAGGTGGGCGGTTCATGAGGTCAGCAGTCCAAGACCAGCCTGGCCAACATGGTGAAACCCTGTCTCTACTAAAAATACAAAAAAATTAGCTGGGCATGGTAGTATGTTCCTGTAATCCCAGCTACTCGGGAGGCTGAGGCAGGAGAACTGCTTGAACCAGGACCCTGGAGGCAGAGGTTGTAGTGAGCCGAAATTGTGTCACTGCACTCCAGCTTGGACTACGGAGTGAGACTCCATCTCAAAATAAAATAAAATAAAATAAAATAAAATAAAATAAAAAAGATTTTGCTTTCACTGCTAACAATTCTAGTTTTGTGACGAACCTTCTATACTTTAGGAAAAATCGGTCTATTGTTTCACTTATGGTAATGGGAGTTTCTAGGGAAGTAGTTTCAAATTGGTTTGTGTATGGATCCCTTGGAAACTCCAGTAAAAGTTCGGAATCCTCTCCCTAGTAAATACCTATACATTTCAGTTTCAGGGGGTCACAACTTCCTGAAGCCCACTCATGAACAACAAATAAGGAGCCCTCGTTCCAGGCAGGAGCACTCAGCTTCCCAAAGTGCTGGGATTACAGGCGTGAGCCACCACACCTGGCCCCATCCCTACCAGCCGGCTTACTGATTCTGCTGCATTTTCGCCCAGGAGACTTTCACAGGCCCTTGGAGGACTGTTTTCTACCCGATTCTTCAGAGCCCCAAACTGAGATCACGAGTGCCTTTTATCCATATTTAATACCAGAGTTAAATACCATGACTCAGACAGCATGAGAGCCAGTCGGGCCATAGCACCTGAGAAGGACATACTGTGATACTCCAGAATCATCTGAAAAGGACATACTGTGATACTCAGCCAGAAAACTTCCACATTTCTGCAAGAAAACACATCAACTAAAACAGGCGTGGAAGCTATCATCAGTTTTGAGAGCTCTTCACCACGATGATGGAGAAAATGCATTTCAAAAGTTGAAGGGTGACCTCGGCAAGAGCTGTGACGGCTCAGTGTGCTGACCAGGCACGCCTGGCCTTCTGCAGACTTCAGTTTCTCTGGCTATTAAGCTAACTCAGGGTCTGTTTTGGCCACCAAAACCTCCTTCCCCTTGGGAGTCTGTCCCTTCCCTGGGTGCTTGCTGGGTGCAGAAGGTGCTTGCTCCTTGAGGCTGGGCCTGTGGGAGGGGGTCGGGTGGGGGCGAGGTAGTTCTGGAGAGCCCCAAGGAGATGTTCTGGGACCTAGGAGCTCTGCTCCCCTGTCTTCAGGATCTATAACAGAGGTGCCCTCAGGGAGGACAGGGGCAGGCCTTCTAGTCACTGGTGGAGCCCCCTCTGACACCCTTGTCTCCACCAACACTTTTTCCTTTTGAGACAGAATCTGGCTCTGTTGCCCAAGGTGGAGTGTAGTAGCGTCATCTTAGTTCACTGCAACCTCCACCTCCTGGGTTTAAACAATTCTCCTGCCTCAGCCTGCCAAGTAGCTGGGATTACAGGTGTGCGCCATTATACCGGGCTAATTTTTGTATCTTTAGTAGAGGCAGGGATTTGCCATGTTTGTCACACTGGTCTCGAACTCCTGACCTTAAATGATCTGCCCACCTCGGCTTCCCAAAGTGCTGGGATTACAGGCGTGAGCCACTGCGCCCGGCCCCATGAAGGACTTTTCCCATCTGCCAAGAAACGATGGGGTTTCCTAAACCGGCAGGACTTCCAGAAAGTTCTGCTCTGGAGCCACTGGGGGAATCAGTCAACATGATCCAGTGTTTGCATCAGACCAGCCTTTCTCTCGGGAGTCCGCCCCAGGCCGCCTGTTGCCGAAGAGCCAAGGGACCCCGATGATGCTCCCCACCAGGGCCAGGATGGGGTGCACTCCCGGCCGCAGAGCTCTCCTGCGCAGACCAGAAACCCCAGAGCCGCAGCGGTGGAAGGCTTCGCGTCCGGACGTAGCACTGCGTCCTTGTTGTCACTAGGGGGCGACCGCGCGTAACAGGAAAGCAAAGCCCTGTGGAACCGCGCTCACAGCCAAGCTTGCAGAAGCAGCGAGGGGACGCGGACATTTTCCAAGGCAGGGGCCTTGAGGCCATGAAGGCAACGCAAGGCTAGAGAGACCAGGAGACTTGGGAGGTGTGACTCTTAAGAGCAATTCCGGCCAGGCGCGTTGGTTCACGTCTGTAATCCCAGCACTTTGGGATGCCGAGGCCGGGGGCGGGGGGCGGCGGCGGGAATCAACCCTAGGTCAGGAGTTTGAGACCAGCCTGCCTAACATGGCGAAACCCTGTCTCTACTAAAAATACAAAAACTAGCTGGACGTGGTGGCGCATATCTGTAATTCCAGGTACTTGGGAGGCTGAGGCAGGAGAATCGCTTGAACACAGGAGGCGGAGATTGCAGTGAGCAGAGATTGTGCCATTGCACTCGAGGCTCGGCTCGGTGACAGAGAGAGACTCTATTAAAAAAAAAAAATCAATTCCGCCCGACCTCAGGGCCCTTCCCGAGCTCTGCTCTCTCGGGCAGGCTGGGACCCAATGAGGCATGGCAACGCCTTAGGGTCCCGGGAGCAGCGCACAGATAGGGAGTGGCACTTCCCCAGAGGGACCTGTTTGTACACAGAGGCTGTTTTTTAGGTGAAACGCCATCTGAGGGCAAGTGAGCCCAGAGAGACAGAGAGAGAATGTGCACCCGCCTTCTGGAGGCCTTCCGGGCGCTGACCTGGAGCTCAAGGCCACGGCCAAGGTGGGCCTTGGCAAAGCACAAGCGGCAATCCAAGGGCAGAACCAGAGTGGCTCTGAGTGCTCACAGCATGTACATTAAATAATAACTGAAATTATGTAACACAACAACCACCATGTGTGTTTGGGAGCTTGATGTGAATTCGCTCTGCCCAGAGAACGTGCTAGGCACAGGTTCCTGAGCGTCTGCTCGGGGTTCCAGGGTCGAGGCTCTCAGAGACCACCCGTGTCACCTGTGAGTTAATAAACTGGGAAACAGGGAAGAATGGGATACGGCTTCAGAAAGGCTGCCATCTGTTGTTTCCAAAGCCAAACCAGGGAAAATAAAGATGTAGAAGTGTCGTGTTTTTTGCAGCAACGTGGATGCAGCAGGAGGCCATTATCCTAGGTGAATTAACACAGGAGCCAAAAACCAAATAGGCCCATTCTCACTTACAAGTAGGAGCTAGACATTGGGTACTTATGGACATAAAGACAGGAACAATGGACATTGGGGACTCCTAGATGGGGGAGGGAGAAGGGCAGGGGTTGAAAAACTATCGGGTACTGTGCTCAGCACCTAGGGGAGGAACCAATTGCACGCCAAACCTCAGCATCACACAACATGTCCAGCTCACAAACCTGCACATGTAGCCCTTGTATCTAAAATGAAAGTAGGGAAAAAGAAAGATTTAAAGATTATATTTTTGCCCTAATCAAAATGAAAATACAGGGCCGGGCACGGTGGCTCACACCTGTAATCACAGCACTTTGGTGCTGGGATCTGGTGGATCGCTTGAGTCCAGGAGTTCGAAACCAGCCTGGTCAACATGGTGAAACCCCGTCTCTACTAAAAAAAAAAATCAATTCCGCCCGACCTCAGGGCCCTTCCCGAGCTCTGCTCTCTCGGGCAGGCTGGGACCCAATGAGGCATGGCAACGCCTTAGGGTCCTGGGAGCAGCGCACAGATAGGGAGTGGCACTTCCCCAGAGGGACCTGTTTGTACACAGAGGCTGTGTCTCTACTAAAAATATAAAATATAGAATTGCTTGAACTCGGGAGGTGGAGGTTGCAGTGAGCCGAGATCACACCACTGCACTCCAGCCTGGGTGACACAGTGAGACCTTGTCTCCAAAAATACAAAAAATAAAAACAAACAAACAAAATAGATAGTTTTAAAACTACAGGAAACAATGCTTATTCATACAACTTTGGATACCTATTTAGTTGGATCATAGAATGTGAGGAAAAGAGAAAATGAACACTGTTTTTATCCCCTGAAATGTGAATCAAGGTCTGGGCATATTTGAAAAGTGATCTGGAGGCAGCTTTCCCTAGTCTTTACCTCTTACATCCATTCACAATACATGTTCGAGTGTATCGTTTAATTCCAGCCTTGAAAAATCTCCCTGAGGTCGATGGTGCTTCACTCTGCCTCATAGTGGCTGAATTCAGGCCTCAGGCCTGGATGAGGGAAAACGCCTAATAATAATTACCACAAGTCACCTTCTGTGCCGTCACGCCAAGCCAGCACCTGGGCCTGGAACCGGGCTGCAGCCCCTCAGCTTTGCCCACTGCCTCTCGACCATAAACTCCCGCAAAGTGAACGAGCTTCGGGACTTTGTGAAAATGTGTGAGCAGAATCCGAGTGTTCTGCACACCAAGGAAATACACTTTCTGAGGGAGTGGGTGGAGAGCATGGTGGGTGGGAGGTACCACTTGCTACTCAGAAAGCTCAATCAGAAGAAAATACCAAGGAAGAAACACCTGAGAGTAAGAAGGTGGAGGAAGACTTAAAGGCAGACGAACCAATCAAAGTGATGTAGAAATTGATCATGAAGGTATGATTGAACCAGGCACTGATGCCTCTCAAGGAATGGGAGATGAACATGCAGAGATAACAGAGCAGATGATGGATCCAGCAAATGATAAGAAAGTGAATAAATGAAGCCCTAAATGATGGTAAACTGCCGAAAACCATCGACTTATTCACAGATGCTATCAAACTGAATCCTTGCTTGGCCATTTTGTCTGCTAAGAGGGCCAGTGTCTTCGTCAAATTACAGAAGCCAAATGCTGCCATCAGAGATGGTGACAGAGCTGTTGAAACAGATCCTGATTCAGCTCAGCCTTAAAGGTGGCGAGGGAAAGCACACAGACTTCAGGCCCTGGAAAGAAGTGGCCCACGATCTTGCCCTTGGCTGTAAATTGCATTATGATGAAGATGCTAGTGCAATGCTGAAAGAAGTTCAACCTAGGGCACAGAACATCACAGAACATCGGAGAAAGGCTGAGTGAAAATGTGAAGAGTGAGAGATCAAAGAAAGAAGAGAAAGAGTTAAGAAGGCCCGAGAAGAGCGTGAGAGCGCCCAGAGGAAGGAAGAAGCGAGACAACAGTCAGGAGCTGAGGGTGGCTCTTCCAGGTGGCTTTCCTGGGGAATGCCTGGTAATTTTCCTGGAGGAAAGGGAGGGGGCATGCCTGAAGTGGCCGGAATGCCTGGACTCAAGGAAATTCTTTTTTTTTGAGACTGAGTCTCGCTCTTTTGCCCAGGCTGGAGTGCAGCGGTGCAATCTCGGCTCACTGCAACCTCTGCCTCCCTGGTTCAAGTGATTCTTCTGCCTCAGCCTCCCGAGTATTTGGGACTACAGGAGCACACTACTGCACCCAGCTATTTGTTGTATTTTTAGTAGAAATGGGATTTCACCATTTTGGCCAGGCTGGCGTCGAACTCCTGACCTCATGATCCACCCACCTTGGCCTCCCAAAGTACTGTGATTACAGGCGTGAGCCATGGCGCCTGGCCTCAATGAAATTCTTAGTGATCCAGAGGTTCTTGCAGCCATGCAGGGTCCAGAAGTTATGGTGGCCTTTCAGGATGTGGCTCAGAACCAGAAATATGTCAAATACCAGAGCAACCCAAAGGTTATGAATCTTATCAGTAAATTGTCAGCCAAATTTGGAGGTCAAGTGTAATGGCTTTCTGATAAAAAGCAACCTAGCTCACCTTATGGATGTTGCAGTAATATAAACCGGTGTACCTCTGACCTTCTCATCAAGAGAGCTGGGGTGCTTTGAAGATAATCCCTACCCCTCTCCCCCAAATGCAGCTGAAGCATTTTATAGTGGTTTGCCATTAGGGTATTCGTTCAGATAATTTTTTCCTACTAGGAATTACAAACATTAAACACCTTTTAAACCTTAAAAATATTTAAAACAAATATAAAGGGTCTGTTAATTCTTATATTTTTCTTTACTAATCATTTTGGATTTTTTTCTTTGAATTTTTGGGCAGGGAAGATACTTATGTATGGAAGCTTATTGCTCCGACTTGAGTGAAATAAAAGTTTATTAGTGTGAGGCAAACATAACTCATTGGAAGATGAAGTTTGTGTTGGATAACACAAACACTGAAGCATTTTGACTTGTCTTTTTAAATGCTTTATCTTTTTCTTTAAATATTTATCTCAGTAAAACTAATTGGGACCACCAGTATTTCAGCAGAACCTGGGTAGGGACTTGAAGTGCTTGGCAGGGCAGCAGCAATCTTACTGTCTTTTATTTATTGTTTGAGACAGAGTCTTGCTCTGTCGCCCAGGCTGGAGAGCAATGGCGTGATCGTGGGTCACTGCAACCTCCAGCTCCTGGGTTCAAGCAATTCTCCTGCCTCAGCCTCCCTAGTAGCTGAGATTACAGGCCCCCAACACCATGCCTGGCTAATTTTTGTATTTTTAGTAGAGAAGAGGTTTCGCTGTGTTGGCCAGGATGGTTTCAAATTCCTGACCTCAGGTGATCCATCGGCCTCAGCCTCCCAAAATGCTAGGATTACAGGCATGAGCCACTGTGCCCAGCTGCTGTGTCTTATACAACATGCATCCTTGGGCAGGTTGCCCTTAAATCTTACATTATGGTGAAGGGGTAATTATTTTGTAATGCTGCAGTAGAGTTGGAGTACTTAGTTCTGTTCTTGTCCAGTATATCTAATAAATGTTTCATATTATCTACACATTAAAAAAAATAATTACCAAAAGTCCAAAGTTGTTCCCACAGTTGTGGGCAGGACACACAGCTGCTGCTTGGGCTTCCAGATGGCTGCTTCTCAAGACCTTCCTGAACCAAACATTCAAATATGGAAGTGGTTCCAGAGACGTTTTTGGTTGTTACAACTAGAAGCCAGGGGTTGCTACTGGCAGTTGGTGGGTAGACACCAGGGATGCTGCCAAACATCCTACTATGTGCAGCCCCCTAAAACGAGGAAGTTTCCAGTCCAAAATATGGAGAATGTGGAAGTTGAGGAGCCTTGAAATTTGAGAACGCTTATTTGGCTCCTTAAAAAAAAAAAACACAGTCCAGGCCAGGTGTGGCGGCTCATGCCTGTAATCCCAGCACTTTGGGAGGCCGAGGTGGGTGAATCACCTGAGGTCAGAGTTTGAGACCAGCCAACATGGTGAAATCCCATCTCTACTAAAAATACAAAAATTAGCCAGGCAGGGTGCTGTATGCCTGTAATGCCAGCTACTCAGGAGGTTGAGGCAAGAGAATCACTTGAATCTGGGAGGCGGAGGATGCAGTGAGCTGAGATTGCACCACTGTACTCCCACCTGGGTGACACAGCAGGACTCCATCTCAAAAAAAAGAAAGAACATGAAAAAACAAAAAACTGCAGTCCAGAGTTGTTCCTTTGCCTGTTCTCCTACTGCACGGCAGGTAACCACCTTTCCATTTCCATTTCCGTTTCCAACAACCTTTCCAATTGCTTCACCATTTTTCAAGAAATTGTGCCAGTTCCTATCAGGTTCAGAGCAGCGTGGAGAGTTCAGTCATGTGGTGCAACAGTGAAACGGTGGTGAGACGTGGACGCTGAGTAGCCGGGAGGCCCACCTGCTAGCTCGGGGTGTGTACTCTACACCATTCCATACTGTGGGCCTTTGGTCATTGTCAAAATGAGAACACCCACTCACTAAGACTCATCTGGAGTCTTACTGTGTCATGTTGTATTAATATTAGTTAAGAAGAAGTTTAGACAGCAAACATTGGCTGGTAAGTTTCAGAAGAAGAGAAATAGAACCCTGCCTTCTCCTCTAAAGGCAAAGGCCGGCCGGTGTTGTGTGAGGACAGACAGGTACTGGCACCTGCGCGACACCTGGGGGCGCTGTTTTTCCTACAGAGCCGCAGCTACTGTTTGTCAGAGGGCTTCTCCATCAGCTGTTTGCTCACTGTGTGGTGTGTTTACTTCATGACTACTCCTGCGGCTGCCATCAAAACCCTTCCCGAAGCCGGGAGCATGGTGGCTAACGCCTGTAATCCCAGCACTATGGGAGGCTGAGGCGGGCGGATCACCTAAGTTGGAAGTTCCAGACCAGCCTGACCAACATGGAGAAACCTTGTCTCTACTAAAAATACAAAATTAGCCAGGTGTGATGGCACATGCCTGTAATCCCAGCTACTCAGGAGGCTGAGGCAGGAGAATTGCTTGAACCTGGGAGGTGGAGGTTGTGGTGGAGGTGGTGGTGAGCTGAGATTCCACCATTGCACTCCAGCCTGAAGCGTGAAACTTCGTGAAAAAACAAAAAAAACCAACCAACCAACCAACCAACAACAAAATCCAAAGAAACAACAACAGCAAAATAGGAGAATAAAGAAATAATAATTGTGGTAACTCCAGGCTCTGGAATTCTATTTTTTCTCTATTTATTTATTTATTTAGAGACGGGGTCTCGCTATGTTGCCCAGGCTGGAGTGCAGTGGCTATTCATAGGTGCGATCCCACTACTGATCAGCACGGGAGTTTTGACCTGCTCTGTTTCTGACCTGGGCTGGTTCATCCCT